>JACDQD010000011.1:18937332-19012897 GCA_019843655.1 Lethocerus indicus
CGCTCCCCTCCCATCCTCCGTTCTGTCTAGCCCCACTTTTAACTACCCCGATCGAACTTCTTCTTCCAGCCGTTTTCGTTATCCCGATACGATATTTGAACCGAGAAATATTCATTCAACCCCCCCCCCCCCCTATTATTTTCCCGAAGAAATGTTTCTGTCGCGACATCTGAATCGGCCGTTCAAATATGTTTGAATTCGAGACTGAATACCCGTCTACGAAATTAGCGCCGATACATCCAGACGCAGGTCTATTTCTTTAAACTACTTTCGGTTAAACAATGGGCCGATCTCGAGGCTTAATTTTCCAGCACTTTCCGCGCATTTCCCGCAGATTTTACGCCCGGAAAAGCGGTTTATGTGTCGGCTTATTTTAGTTGTCCACTGTTAACAGCCTGAAAAAAAGCGTCCTGAAAATTAGGCCTCTCCTTTGGGCCATTTTTGAAACTGTAAAAAAATAATTCAGTCCACGACAACATAATTGAGGGTTTAATATTGCGGAAAAAACGAATGTAACGCGAATTGTGTCACCTTAAAAGCCCTACGATTATTACACAAGACTGTAAAACGATAACGGACTTAAAAGGTCTAAAAATCTTTTTCTTTATATTTTGAATTATCCTTATAAATAAATTAGGACACCGTAAAAGCGTAATTACAATAATTCGGGCCAAATAGTATCTCTATTAGATTATACTTCCCTTATAAGATTAACATAAATATTAGGGGTGGCCAAAAGTAATCAATATTTGGCTAAAACAGAAAATTTAATTATTAATCTACTGTATATTCACCGATATTATCGACAACTCTCCGGCCAGTTTTCCGGAAAATTTTCGATTTCCCTCCTGTGAGGAACTCCTCAAGACCAAAATACATCTTATCAAATTGGTCGATTACTTTTCGGTACACCTGATATTACAATAAAAATATTTCCGCGTGACTGTCGAGAAAAGGAAAAATCTTTTACAGTTTTATAACAAGCGTAATATTAACAAACTATAATAGGGGGTCTTTAAACAATCGATCGAAAACCCTCGGTTGGGAAATTCCGGGTGGAAATTCCTGTTGGAATTCAGTCCGTGTTGGGACTCTCCCTCCTCACCTACAGTGATAGTGACGCTTTCTATTCTGCTTTTCATTGTAAATCGTTCAGAAAAAAAAAAAAACAATAATTTCAACGCCACAAAAAGTATACTGGCGAGAGGTGAGAAGAGGGTTTTTCGGTTGCATTAAACGGCAGAAATGGTTTGTTATTCTTATGAAACGATAACTGCAGTTTCGGATGCGCGTAGGATCAGGAAAATTTTCGTTTTTTTTTTCATTTTCCTCTATTGGCCAGGCGTATCCGAGATTTTTCTGTATAAAACTGTTTTTCGACGGCGATTTTTTCAGGTCCGGAAACAACACATTTTGCGGGGGGGAAAAGACGAAACTGAAGAATTCTGCAGAGTTTCGTCCCCGAGGAAGGACGTAATTCTGGTTTGAAATTTCTACAGTTCGTCTCAACTGACAGCCGGTTTGTCGTTACTGATAAAGAGATAATAGTTAAAAGAAAAAATTAATCAGATTTATACTTAAGACTGGCGCCTTTTCCGTGAACTTTATATCCCCCGGCCACTTTCATTCGGCTAATAAATGAGCCAAAGATGTTCGTGAAAAGAAAGAAGCGCGTTGAATATTAAAACGAAAGCATGGAAATAGGAGCGAACAGTTTTCTGTTTCTGTCCGCGATCTTTTTTGTTGGCCGGAGACTGTTGTTGTTGTTGTCGGACTCTTGACCCGGTTTCACCTGTGTTCGGCCGGAGATTAATCGGTTGTATTTTCTCCACGTAAAACACGTACCGTTTCAGAGAAGGATAATTCAGTTTTTTTTTCACTTATTTCGGGCCTATCGGTTTAGGGGGAGCGCCGGGTCGTAATCCAGCCCCGAAACCGGTCTATAACGGAACTGTCCGGGGTTTTCCGCCGTACGCCGACGAATATACATTTCAAAATTTACAGTCGAAAAACTCAAAATCACGTTTGTCAAAATTCCACTCCCTCAATCGTCCAAACTCTGCTATCCTCCGAAATTCCAAACGTTCCCCACGGAATCCGCCCGAAAAGTGGGGAAACCGGTTGGTTCCTCCTACGTTGTAGTCCAGTGCTTGCGTCAATATTGCGGCGAGGATGCCCCGAAAAACATACGACAGGTGGCGAAGCGACCGACGCCGCTACTGAAGACGGCGAGCGGCAACGCCGCGGCGCTTCGTTTCGGTTTGTACGGGATCTCAAAAGTGTCCCATCTCAAACGCAAGATTAAATTAGGGTTTTAAATTACAGATTACGGATTAAGGGATATGTCGTACAGTTTTATTGTCACGCCTATAAGCTATAGTCTCGATGGAAAAATTGACGTAAACGGATGAATTACGTTCCCCCCTTAAGTTATCTTAAAGCTTAAATGACGCAAGTGAAAACTAAACAGGGGCGTGTTATACCCGGTAAAAGCGGAAGTTCGGCTGAGTTTAAATGCAATTGATAATAAAATGTGTTTTAAGTGCGCGGAAGTTAAGACCGGGTGACACTTCCCTACCATATTGGTGAGGGATATCGACATTTATAAATATGTAAACAGATAAACGCGATTTTCCTTTTCGCTGAAAACGCAATTTTCACTTTCCCCCCCCCCGCCCCAAAGCGGAAACCTCCCAAAATTTCGGCCAATATTTTTAGATTTTTGAAGTACCGAGTGAACTTTCAGTTCTGAAGTGAAGTTTTGATACAAATTATTGATAAATGTATTACTAGATTTACCATCGACTTACCTCGCTTTTCCGGGATTTATACCCATTTCTCCTGGGGCAGGTTTAAATGGTAGTCCGACGTTTCGGAACTCCCTACAGTTACTGTACGACTACACGGAGTTATACAGAATGGTACTATCATACTGCAGAGAGTTTTGTTATATCCTACTTTTTTATTAGTGAGTTTTCCCATTTGTGCACCACTTTCGAAGTGAAAAATAATATTACCGGTACCGACAAAATACCGTTTTACAGTATGCAGTAGGGAATTTTCGTAGTTTTTTTTTCTCTTTTTAATGCATTAAATACAGTCACAGGATGTATTAGTGTATTGTACTCAAGTGTGTTGGACCGTCGATATATCTGCTTATTGTGTTATTAAGTCACTGGGAATCGAACCCAAACGTTTCTTCACAATTGCGCTAAGTGGAGAAACAGAGAGAGGAGGAGGAGGAGGAAGGAAGGAAGGAAGGAAGGAAGGAAGGAAGGAAGGAAGGAAGGAAGGAAGGAAGGAAGGAAGGAAGGAAGGAAGGAAGGAAGGAAGGAAGGAAGGAAGGAAGGAAGGAAGGAAGGAAGGAAGGAGAAATAGAGAATGGAAGTGGAAGAGTTTCGAAAAAGGTCCTGCACCAAATTGGGCGTGACTCGGCTGTCACGAGACACTTTCCTCGCTTTTCCTCTTCCTCCTTGCTGAAAGCGCCAATTCTAAACAGTTTCCCCGAAATCATTTTCTCCGCTAACGTTTTAACGGCTAAGTCCGAATTGATTTTACATAAGATCGTCAATAGGAATAAAACCTGGAACTTTGTCTTCGAGCATTCGCTACGGGACAAATTTCTACAAGTTATTGTAGAACAACTATTGTAGATTTTTTGTAGATTGTTTCTGTCTCCTCTCGCCGGTTTCGTCTTTCGCCAGACCGGATTTCGGCCTTTCGCCATCTTCTTCAGTTAGTCACTGTTGTGGCACTTTGGATGTGACTTCGGGCCTCACTGCACTGTGAGAGAAACTGGTCTAGAAAAAAGACCAAACCGGCGAGTGGAGGCAGACAAAATACACGAAATCCGACCCCTCGCAGACCACAATCAATAATTCGAAACCAAATTGTATCTCCTACAAAATACTTGCCAATCGTTACTCAATCATCAATACATTGATGTTACAGTCTAAAAATAACGTAGATTTCTCGTGTGTTTCTGTCTCATTTCGCTGGTTCTGTTGTCTTTTGCTAGACAGAAAAACGCGACGAAAATTATTCCAACCCACAGCAGACCACAAAACAGGTATTCTGGACTAGAAATAATTAATTTTTCGTGCAGGTATACTGACTGGATTTTAGGAGTCATTTCACTTCGATATTTCCGCTGTTCGAGTATTTCGTTCATCACAACGTAATGATGATGATTATGAAATTGACAAAGCTGTAGCGGTTTCGGTTTATCGTTCCGGAACCCGAAAACCGGACGAAAATACGCGAAAATCCGATCGCGTCGTTCGAACGCATCGGTTTATTATAACATTTCCGACCCAGTTTTGTACCAGGGGGGGTGGAAAATTATTCCGGGGAAAAAAAACAACAACGCGTTATTACCCGGTTAATTGTTAATTAATAAACCGATTGAGAGTGGGCTTAAACGGCGCATAAATGAGGCTGTGTGTTGTGTTGGCCGGCCGTTCGGTTGACCTGGTTCCTGGGAGAGTTCTTCAGCTTCTTCCGCCGGAGATCTTCTTCAGCCCGTTTAAACGACTGAACGATTAATCGCCGGCGGCTTTAGTCCGGGGACTATTTACAATATAATGAACTGACGGAATGTTCCGAACCGAGGTGAGAGCAACACGAAGGCCTGTTTATCTCCCGGCGTTCAGCTTTCCCGAGAGGGAAAACTTTCTTGTTCTTGTACACGGGGCCTTTGTTCGTCGCGCATCCATTGTATACAGTCCAACGTATACGGCTGATTATTAATTTTATTATTGACATAAAAAAATTTGAAATTCGGCCTACAGACAATTTCTAGGCCCCCCCGACCAATTTCTTCGACCGAATTAGGACGATGGGTCACGTTGAATGAATACTACAAAAATGCGACGGATAACGTAATGTATTTTAATACATTTTTATGCTGCCGAATTCCCGTGATATAAAGTGGGGTCCGAAAAAATGTATCCGCCGTTCAACGGTCCAATAACTTGCAAACTAATTGACGTCGAGTTGTGTCTCATTTTTTAGTGAAAGTGTAGCTTAAAGTCCGACTTAAAGATATATCACACTGTGGGTGTGATGGTGGACCATTTCGAACATCCATTCCTCTCATTGCGACGCATACAGAGGGTGGTCCAAAAAAATGTATCCACTCTTTAACAGTCCATAACTTGGAAACTAATTGACCGAGTTGTGTCTCATTTTTGGTGAAAGTGTAGCTTAAAGTCCGACTTAAAGATATATCACACTGTAGGTGTGATGGTGGACCATTTCGAACATCCATTCCTCTCATTGCGACGCATACAGAGGGTGGTCCAAAAAAATGTATCCACTCTTTAACAGTCCATAAGTTGCAAACTAATTGACCGAGTTGTGTCTCATTTTTGGTGAAAGTGTAGCTTAAAGTCCGACTTAAAGATATATCACACTGTAGGTGTGATGGTGGACCATTTCGAACATCCATTCCTCCCATTGCGACGCATACAGAGGGTGGTCCAAAAAAATGTATCCACTCTTTAACAGTCCATAAGTTGCAAACTAATTGACCGAGTTGTGTCTCATTTTTGGTGAAAGTGTAGCTCAAAGTCCGACTTAAAGATATATCACACTGTAGGTGTGATGGTGGACCATTTCGAACATCCATTCCTCTCATTGCGACGCATACAGAGGGTGGTCCAAAAAAATGTATCCACTCTTTAACAGTCCATAAGTTGCAAACTAATTGACCGAGTTGTGTCTAATTTTTTGTGAAAGTGTAGCTCAAAGTCCAACTTAAAGATATATTACACTGTAGGTGTTCGAAACGGGTCACCGTTATTAACATCCGCAGCGTTAATGTTTTCGTACTTAAAATACCCACTTGAAAACTGACTTCCTTTCATCGAATGTAGTTAGCCTTGCCCCAGCCACGTTTACTCGAGTACAACAAGGTACAACTGACAACAATACAACGTATTGTAGGGCGCGATTCAACTACAAACTATAGCACTACCGAAAATTGAGACAATTCCGTCGATTAGTTTGCAAGTTATGGACTTTTAAACGGTGGATATTTTTTTTTTTTTTTTTTTTGGGGCCCCGCCGTTTTTCTGAATGAAGTAATCGGGCCGATGAATGTAGTCCAAAATGCGAAATCTGGGTCAGGGGGGCGGAGGCCCGACCAACTTCCCTTTCCATTCTGCTTCCTCCTTGGCGAGTCCACTTTCCTTCCACTTTCCACTTTCTTCCTCCCGTCTCTCCTTCTGCCCGTATTCCTCTTTCCCGCCAGCCGCTGTTTGTAATTCAGCCGGTGTGGGACCGGAGAAAGAGAAACTAGACGTCGCCGTCGCCGCCGCCGCCGTCGTTTTTCTGATTCGCTGCGAAGAGCAAAACGGCGGTTAGCCGGTTCGGCGCCGAATCGGGGGCGTCGTCCCAGTTTTCGCCTTCGACGCTCTCGGCGTCCGCGTGTTTAGAACGGCGTTTAGAATTTCCCCGCTCTGATATCCAACCGGTATTTTTTTTCTGTTGGTTCGTGATGTTTCTGTCTCCTCTCGCTGCAGTTTGCTAGACCGGTTTGTCGGCCGCTCGCCATCTTCAGTAGCGCTGTGTCAGCCACTGTGTCGGCACTTTGGATGCACTTATTTGGGCGTCCTCACACTGCCCACTGTCCCTTTCACATGTACTGTCGTGTATTTTTTTTTTCCCAAAAAAGTCCTGGAGGACCTCCGGAGCCTCACTTATGAACCGATCTAGACGTATGAACTACGGAATTACTGCGGAGGCCAGAAGATTGCTACCGGTGACGGGGGACGGCATGACACTGGACGCGATGACGAATTTCGAATTTCAAAAAAACCGTTTCCTGCACCCCAGAGAATTTCCCTCATTTAGGAGATCAAATCAGGTGGAATTTCATTAGGAAAATTCTCTTCCAACTCGTACCGATTTTCACCCACTTCAAAGGGAAGTTTTTTGTTTTTCAAAATTCTTCAATTTCACAAAAATTCCACGGCCCACGAAAAATCATTTGACCGTCAAATTTCTAAGATTTCAATTACCGTTTTGAATATCTATCGTGTCTTTACGATGCTCTTTACGGGGGCGACAGTTCAATCTAAGGTTCAATCTAAGGTCTAAGGGCAGAATTTCACCTCGAATAGGGAGAACGAACTGAAAAAAATTTTGGTATACAAAGTATCGCGTTTGTCATCACTGCGTTGTGCCTATTTCAATGGTTGAATGCTTATCCGTCCGTCTTCGCTATCTTGATGTATATTGACATAAATTGGACGAAAAGTGTACAGAAATATATAATATGAAAATCGGAAAAGGAACCGGACATAGTTAGTCCACTCGTTTTATCGACCGCTTTCCCGTTCGCTCAGTCCGAGACGATACAATTGTAATATGTTTTAGAAAAGAAATGCGAAAGAAAAAGTGGCGGGGAGAGTTTGAAAATAATAAAAAAAAAAAAAAAGTGCTCGCCAGCGAATACAGGAAGAAAGTTGAGCTTGGTGTACGCGGTCGCTTCCAACCGAAACGAGGTCGTCCCAGTTTTCCCTTCGACGTGATGTGGGGGTGGGGGGGGCGGGGCTTTAATTTCCACTCTTCGACCGTGAAAGCTTCTTCAGAAGTCTTTAGTTGAAAAAAACGGAGATGATTTCCCGCCCAATAAAAATCTTTACGGCTCGAATCGATCGCGCTTTCAAAATTTGGTTTTTTTTTTGTTTTTTTTTGTAACAAAACTGCGACCCCAAACACCCCAAAACACAGTCAGAAAACGGTGTCGGAAAACTGTGTTTTTAAACGGGAATAGAACGGAATTATTAAACGCCAATTTGGCCATTCCGAAACGGCTTTTCAGGGCCAATTTTACAGTGTAAAAACGCTTTACAGGACAAAATTTATGATACGAAACGGCGATTACACTAATTCTACGGTTTTTGACCGCTTTTCAGAGCCAATCCGGCCCCTTAAAATCGCTTTTCAGGGCCATTTTGACAGTGCAAAATATGTTTTTAGGGCCAATTTTCCGGTGCATATCGGCTTTCCAGGGTCAGTATTACGTTGTGCGATAAAATTTAAGGGCAAATTTTTGGTGTAAAACGGCTTTTCTGTGTCAATTTTACGGCTTAAAACCGCTTTGTGGGGTGAATTTTTGTTTTGTAAAATCGCTTTCCAGCCCTTTTAAATTAAATTTACAGTGTAGAACAGCGTTTTGTATATTTGTATTCTATCTACAGTATACCGTAGATTTCGTGCGTTTCTGTCCCCGCTCGCTGGGTTTGGCCTTTCGCTAGACCGGTTTCGGCTGCTCGCCATCTTCAGTAGTGGCAGTGCACTGTCACTGTCGCTACCGTATTCCAACTCTTCGCAGACCACAAAACAGGTATTCTAAACTAGTCTACAGTACAGTTGTGCACTAATTGTGTCCACGATAGATTGAAAAGGTGTAATAGTTAATTTTTTGACTTTTCTACGAGTACCATCCGCGTGGGTTTGCCGTATCGTTTTCACTATTTGGGTTTCCTAGATGCGCCTCCTCAACGTGTAACGATTTGTACGTTCTGAAAATTCCTTTTTTGACCGAAATTTAAAATTTCTGTTTCAGATGAACACGAATTCGGACTCCCCCCGGCCAGAAACCCGGCAGGTTAGTACAGTTTCTATTTATAAAACTACCTTACACAAGATTAACACGCGTATATTATGAATTTGAGACACATTCTGAAGTTTTATATAAAGGAATTTAAGAGAATTTCAACGGATTTAAAAATTAACGGCCCTCTCTATAACTCTCCGTTGCAAAAGTAATCGTCCAAAAAATGTTTAAGATGCCTGTTTCTGCGAGGGGTTGGTTGGAATACCGTAGAGGTTTTTATTGTTTTTCTGTCTCCTCCCGCCGGGGGAATTTGGTCTTTTTTCTAGACCGGTTTCGGCCGCTCGCCATCTTCAGTAGCGCTGCGTCAGTCGGCACTTCGGATGTTTGTCGGGCATCCATCACACTGACAAGTGTACAAGTGCCAACACCGATGACTACTGAAGATGGCGAGCGGCCGAAAACGGTCTAGAAAAAAAGACCGAACTCCGGCGAGAGCAGACACAAACACCACAGACCTACAGCAATTAAAGTCAGTAATTGTAAGTGCAAATGTAGGTTTATGCTTGTATTTCCTTATCGTCCTTATCATTGAATCAACGAAGGCCCAAAATAGACTAAACAACAACGGTGTAGTTCAGACAAGGACTATAGTCATTTTGTCGATGTATCCTGTCTGTTTTTTTTGCTCGAATTTTAAATTTAATGCGTCCAACATCCCCCAAAAACGCGCGTTTCCGCAACGAAATTTTAAAATTCCGATTTTTATGTCGTGGCTTTATCTCCGACTGTTGTTAGCAGCGTGTCAGCACTCGAAAACACGATTATTTGTTTGTTTTTTTCTTTATTTTGGAACGTTCACGTCAAATGCTTATCTAAACGTCGCCTCGATTCTCAAAATCTGAATCGCTCAGAGATTGGGCGAAACCCGTACTGTTTGTGTCGTAAAAAATTCTAATTAATTTGCCGTAATTAATTCTAATTAATTACAACAATATACAGTGTTGTCCCATTTCAACTGTTGTCGGGATGTTTCATACGCCGGTGATAAAAGTTTTGAGGAAACCGAAACTTTCTGTACTGATTACCGTTCTGTAATTTATCCTCTTCTCGAGTCGCCTTAAATTACAGAAAATTACCGTTAAAAAAATCATCGTTATTATTTTTATGCCCCGTCGGCGTTATGCCGCAACCGGTTCGGAACCTCGGCACGAAATAGTCTTTTGGATAATTATAAAAAAATTATCAATTACCCAAATTAATACATTTCTCCCCTGTATTTATTTCATTTTGAAATTGTTGAAACGACGAATATCCTCTTGGGATATCCGCGTCCGAATTGTCCAAAGTTTGTTGAAACTTCTTTGGGGTTGGTTTTTTGGAAAAAAAACGCGTCCTCGATAAATATTCCCGCGTAAACCGTTCGGGGTGTTACGATTATTATTTCCAGGTACAAAAGTTGGAACATTCGGCCGGTAGATGGCTGGAGGGGTGTAATTTAAGCCCCTACGGACGCCGGTGCGTCGCAACCCCTTCGGCGCTCCCCCCTCCCGTCTGGAGGCCGGTCAACCCTTATTGAATTAGGCGAAGCTTACGCCCTCCCCTATCAAATTTTATATCCTCGAAGCCGTTTTCATGCCTAGCGTTTTCTCGTGACAAGGCCCCCCCCCCCAGATATATATGGTATTCGGAATAATCGTCCCTACCGGTGAATCACAACCGGTTTCCTCGCGTCAATTTTATTATTAAATCGACGTCAGCGATGACTTGGTCCGGGATGAAGCGTTCCTCCCGAAAAACAATTTTTTTTTTTTATTATTTTTTTCATTTCTCTCTTCCTTTCGGCAAGTCTTCTGCTCCCAATATTCCCCGGGCGACCTTTCGCGTTCTCAATTGAATCGTCCTTCCTCAAGAAAACAGGATTCGTATTATTAATTTAACAAAACTTAAAACACTAATTTTACGTATATTTTATCGTTACCCTAATATAGACAGAAAGACCCGAATTTATTTTTCTCCCCCAATTCGCTCCTTGTACAAATACTCCTGTAGGGAGTGTTTTCCCGGTTTCAGAGGGTGACAAACAGTTAACGAATAGATACAATTGGGGATACAATGGGCGGTCTGAAACCTGAACGTGAATGATGTGAATAATTTGCAGCCTAAGCCCGACGTTTTGTCTCCGCTGTTTGGCCGGCGCCCGAAGGGTCTATAGACGCGTTTAGACGTTTTGCCGGTCTGTAAAGAGATTTCTCGACGAAGAAAAGAGATTTAAAAAAAAAACTGTTTCCGCCCAAAAATCTGTACCTCCCATTTCCGTCCCGGTCTGTAGTCCTAGGAGACTGTCCTAGGGGCGATTTTTAACAGAGTCTGTAAACACTTGGCAGGCCCTACGGTCACATCTCTTGTACAATATCTGCAGACACGTTTGTGTCGGCCGAAACCGGTCTAGTTTTGCAGGAGAATCGACGAAAATTTGGGGCTCTACTAGGCCGTTACTAAAAAATGAATCGAAATTGACCCCGAGTAACAGACTGAGAGTATACAAAGGTATACTTTAAACCGACTGTGCGGTTCCGGAGATTTCGGTCAAAAGTCCTTCTTACCGTCCTTAATTCTCCCCCATCCCCCATCCCCCACCCCGCGGTATGTTTCTAAGCGCACAATCCACCACCACGACCTCAACACACCCCCGACAGTTGACTAAGTCCCGGTTCCTGAAGTTCCTTTCTCAGGAAGAGGGTGGGGGTGGGGGGGGAGAGCTTACCCCGAAAAACGGACTGTTTTAAGACCAACTTCTTGTGCACTGTAAGCTCACCTTTTTCCGCATTATACGACACTCTGTCTCGCGTAATTTCGCAACGTAATTTCGCCATTTTGGCGCCCCATTTTATCTATTATCGTTTCCGAGACTTCGTCGTCGTCGTCGTCGTCGTCGTCGTCGTCGTCGTCACGGCTACGAACAACAAAGGCGACAATCGATTGTCGTCGTCGACGGTCGAACAAAGACTCCGGCGATGTCGAAACAGATATAATATACCCTCGAATAGTTCAACGACGAGAAACAATTCAATTGTATTTAATTTTTAGCCTCAAACTTTCCAGTTTAAGCCGTAAGACAGACACACAAAAAAAAAGATATCTGTCTGTCTGTCCGTATAATGTTGATAACAACATTTTAGGTTTGATATTCACGAGGAAAACAGTTTCCCGGCGCCCAATATCAGTACTGTGAAATTGTCTCGTTTCCCGTCGATAAAGTTTACTTTCGGATTTTTTATTTTTTATAGAATTCAAAATTATACGATCCTTCGTATTGAAAATCTGTGTCTGTCAATGTTTAACGTCTGTAAATATTTTTCGAAAAATTGCATCACCTCATCCCGACTATTGCAGCTCGAGTTGGGGTGCAACTCGATTGAAGAAAAGCTTTAAATCTTTTCTGAAACTGAAATTTTTTCGATAAATGCAGTTTTTCCTGCTCTCGTTCCTGTTCATATTTCTGTTTTTTTTTTTTAATTATGCCCCTAAATCGGTGCCAAGTTTCGAAATCGGAGTCACGAGGAATCGTTTCTCGGAAAACAATTGAAATGTTCGTGGGGCGGTTTGGGGGTTGGGAGGGGGGGTGAAATGAGGAAAAGCGCCTTTCGAAATGTTGGAAAACAAATTCTCGAAAATATATTTTATGTTTCTCGATACAATGTCCTCCCACGACAAGACACTATGGTTCGCACAAGAGATGATAGATTTTTGAATTGTTTTAGCTCTTATGATATACCCTCATTTAATCTTTCAAGAAGAACGAGCGTTTCGGCCGTCTTCAGTAGAATCCCGCCCGACTTCGAGTAAAAGTCTTTGTCATGATGAAGGTTGACGTAGCGCGTAGTACGCCGTATAATTAATATTGTGTTACTGAGACTAAATGTTGCAGTTAAGGAGCTCATAAACGAAATTCGATTCTGCCTTCAGTTAGGCGAAAACCATAAATAATGGATCGCGAAGAACTTTTCGCATCAGATACGTTGAATCTTCTGCCAACTTCTGTCAAATCTTTAATAATTGGCGGCGAAAATTCTCCCGTCTGAAATTCGGTCCGGATTCGATTATCCGTTTTTTCTTCCAATAAGTTCCGAGACGCGAACAGAAAAGCAGAATCTGGAAGGTATAAAATGAACTGACCAAATGTGAGCTTTCCTTGTTTTCCCCTGTAGAGACTGAGTACGCGACGAGGCTGAACGACGTCCTGACTGCCATGAGTTGCCTTGGACAGTTCACCAACGCCAGGATGGAGTTCGCCAAGCCCCAGCACAAGAAAAGTAGGTTTCCAACATATTTTATACACATTTTTCTATAAAAAAAAAAATATAGATTCTACGAACGATTTTCGGCACGAAAATCGTTCGTTGTGCATGTGTAGAGGTTTGAGGGCCGGCTTTATCTATTTATTTATTATTTCCCACCCCCAACCTGCTACGATCGAACTAAAGTTGCGCGTCGACTTACTAGAAATTCTCCGAATTCGGTTTCGACTCGGAACCGAATCGTCGATCTGGGTGCGGTAAACCGATACCGGTCTAGTTCGAAATGGGCCGAATAGCCTCAATTTCCGTCGATTTTCGTCCACCACTTTCGTCCGATAACAGTTCCGCCTGAAGTCTTCTCGAAACAGTAGCGTTGTTGTTGGAACTTTCGCGAAAGTGACCGGCACGAGGGGCGGGAGGGAGAGTGCATATACAAACGCATTGGCGCTCTGTGTTTGTGTTCAAGTGCAGAAGTGCAATTGAGGCGTAGCGGACGACGGTATCTGTGTTTATTGCACCGAGGCCGGTTCTCGGATCGCGCCCACTTGGGCTAGGTCACGGTCTACACCTTCTCCTTCCACCCTGCACATTGCACATTTACACATTACCACATTATTACATTTGGTCCGCGGTATTTCTGTCTCCTCTCGCCGGTTCGGTCTTTCGCTAGACCGGTTTGTCGGCCGCTCGCCATCTTCAGTAGCGCCCTGTGTCATCAGTCACTGTTGTGGCACTTTTTTGGGGCATCCCCACTGCCCACTGTCGCTCTCATTTGTACTGTTGTCAAGTTTCTTCACTTCACACAGTACAAGTGAAAATAACATGTGACCGGTGGCGAGCGGCCGAAACCGGTCTAGCGACATAGACCGAACCGGCGATAAGAGACAGAAACACCTACGGTATTCCGTAACCCCTTCCAGACCACAAAACAGGTATATTAAACTAATTACACATTAAACGCTTCTATTACAGACAGCATTAAAAACTATTACCGTTTTAAAACACCTTCCTCCGGGGAGGGTTTTTTTTGCAATTTTATTACAGATTTCTATTACTCGGAATATTACGCAAAAATAAAACGCGCAAACTGCGAGAACTAACCAGGAGAAAACCGAATAAAACGTATGAAATTCTGCATATTTGTCCAATATGCACTGCGTTGTATATGAAAAAATAATTTCACGTCAAAACCTGAAATACGCGTTATCGCCAGAGTGGCCGAGTTATAAGAATTTGCCTCGTCGGGTTTTAACAGGTCTTACTTTGAATATATATATAGCATTTTTATTGTCTATAAAACGGTTTTCGGCGGTATTTACTCTGAAATATAGCTTTGTTTTTAGTCTTCAGTAGTTTTTCGACCCTACCGGCCGGGCAGCCCCCATCGACAGTATTCAATAGATAATTGGATTATTCAAATTTATTATCCGTCCTTTCGTTAAGAATAAATTATTATAACTCGTGATGAGCACTGTGGGCCTGGCTGTTACGCTATATTCAGTCGGTTATAGTTATAGTTTCCATCTAAAAAATATGGAAAAATTATACATGATGTAAAATCCACTCGCAGAATGGCCGGAGTATAAGAATTTCTCCCTTTAGGTGTTTCAGTAGGTCGGTACTTTGAAATATAGCACTTTTATTGTTTATGCCGGATATCATAGTACCTGTTGGCTGTACCTGTTCCCGTCGTCAGTAGGCACTGGGTGTGTAGATTTTTACAGTCTGGAATATGTCTGAAATATCGTAGTTTTCTCCGGTTCTTCAGTTGGCAGACCGGTTTGACATCCCGCCCGACTCTCGCCGCCGCCGCCGCCTCCCGAAACCGGTCTGGAGCTAACTTAACCAGGCCCTGAGAGCCGGGGCGATGTCTAGAAAGTGGTGGCGCTTTTCGCGTTTTTCCCCATTCTTCTCGCCTCCGGATCGGAGCGTAAACTTAAACTACTTTGTACGGTCAGTTGTTTAGTTCAGGAACAGTTTTACTGCCGGCCTAATATCCGGCCCAGCCGGTCTGTTTGGACGAGTTTTGACGTTTCCGTCACGGGTTTTTAAAACGGTCGTAAAAAGTCTGGGCGAGGAGGGGGGAGCGGGGGGGGAGGGGTAAAAGGAAAATTCTGGGCCTAATAAAACTGTCCGAGTGAAAACGGGGAAGGAAAAGTGTCCGGCCTCACGAGGGGAAGGACAGAGGGGGGGGTAATGCCTAGACAGGTATTAGGGGTCCGTCCCCGTCTGAATAAGAACACACATTAAATCAGCCCTAAACCCTTTTTTCTGATAATAAATCCAAAATATCCGTTGCGGTGGACCGTGACCCACATCTCTGAACCCGTAATGAATAATCGCCGAATTATATAACTACCCCTTTGCACGACGAGGAGCAGCCCCCTCCCAACCAATTCCCTTTGGAGGGTTTGGAGCTTGAGAATAACTCGAAAATAAACCGATCGATCGTTTGGCCACCAACGCATCGGATCGCTGCTAATTGTGTAATAAAAACAACTTTATTAGTACGTTCGCGTTTGGCTATTTAATGGGGAACGCTAAAAAAATACTGAAAATTGATGTCAGGCTTAGAATTGGATGAAAGGAAGTCAGTTTTGAACTGGTATTTTAAGTACGAAAACATACCGACTGAACACGTTGCAGTCAGTAGTTCATGCTGCAGTTGGCCGGCATCGTTTGTGCGTGAATTTTAATAATAATGACCGTTTCGAACACCTACAGTGTGTGATATATCTTTAAGTCGGGACTTTAAGCTACACTTTCACCAAAAATGAGACACAACTTCGTCAATCAGTCTGCAAGTTATGGACTGTTGAACGGTGGATACATTTTTTTGCCTTTCGTCTGCTTTAAATCGATTAATGAAGTGTTGTTTAATGACGGAGAAACCTAAGTTGTCTACATATTATATAAATTGAGGTGAATACGAGTATTGTGGGTAGCGAAAAATTTGAATTATTTCATAAATAAAATTTTCGAAAAAGAGGATTTTTTTCTGACCGACCGTTAATCGTCAATATCTTACAATCAATCGGTGGGTCACGATAGCGTCTTCTTCGAGAACGGGTCATGAGGGGGTGGGGAGTACCGTTAGTTGGTTGTTACATCGTATAAGTCACGCGCCAATCTTATATATCATCCTCCTAATCTTCGATCACAGTTTTATTCTGTTATTATTTTTTTGTCCTGTGTTTGTGGTCGAAGGGGTTGGGCGATCATCCCTACACTGTTGTACCCCCCCCCCACCAAGTCGAAATGTCGAGATACGCGGAAGCTTATACCCCAAATTGGCCGTAGTCGTCGTAAATCATCCCCCGGTAGAAAAATACCAGGTAGCCGATAACAATTATTATTGTTGTGCCAATACATTGGGGTGAGGGAGGGAGGGCCAGTTGTAATAAAATGGGCCGTAAAACTGTAAACGACGACCGACTTTCCCCCCCGGCCATCTTCACGCTGAAGTTTCCCTTCGGTGACGCGGCTTTCTGACGTCTCGGCGTTATCGGTACTTTCAGGTCAGGGTGTTCGAGTAAATTTATCAGAAACATAAATAAATATTTAAACATACCCCTGTTTTTGTCCGCGAGCGGTTTGAATACCGTAGATTCTGTGGCAGAAACGCACGAAATCTACGTTATAAATAAATACAGAGGGGGTCGAAAAAAAAATGTATCCACCGTTTGACAGTCCATAACTTGAAAACTAATTGACGGAATTGTGTCTCATTTTTGGTGAAAGTGTAGCTTAAAGTCCAACTTAAAGATATCATAGCTGTAGGTGTTAATCGGATAGCGTAATAAAAAAAAATTACTAATTCTTATTTTATGCAGACGGCAATGTCGTCTCATTAACATAGGCATCTAAATATCGATTGTAATAACATATTTCGTTTAACATACCTGTTTTGTGGTCTGCTGGAATACCGTAGAGTATTTCGTGTGTTTCTGTACAAAATTGACAGTGACAGTGCAGCGATGACGCCCCCGAAAAGTGTGACTAATACCGCTACTGAAGACGGCGAACGGCCGCGCGAAACCGGTCCGGCGAAAGACAGAAACACGCTAAATCTACGGTATTTATTTCGCGAATCCGTTGAATTTTTGTCAGCGCTGTAAAACTATGGCTTATGATACTTCAGCTTTATGGCTTAATTTGACGTCAGAATTTTTTTTTAAGTTTAACAGTTAGGCTTTAAATTTAGGACGGTGTTGTCCACCATTTACGTGTAAGAGACGCCCAAATTATTAGGGGTTTTTTTTTCTTTTTCCTGCGGTATTTTTTATATCGCCCAACCTGGCGTTAACTTTCCCTGCACGGCCGAATAACAATATCTGTACGCAATAAACGGTGAAGTCCCGTTAAGGGGTTGTCCTCCTCCTCCTCCTCCTCCTCCTTCCTCGTAGAAAGTGCCCTATTTCGTACCCGACCGAAAGGGTAAGTAAATTGGGGTTGCGGACGGCGCGCTGTCAACCCGTTGTCACTAATAAAGCTAACAGTAACGGGACTGGGGCTTCAGTGCGTAGAAACCGGTCTGGTATAACGTTCAACTTGTAAATTCTGTTCTGAAATTGTTATTTTTGAAATTTCTAGACCGATTTCCTTGCAATTCGAGGTTTTCATATATAATGATATTGCAAACCTTCGTGAGGGCCGGAAAATAAAACTGAATTAAACCGGTCTAAATTTTATATATTCCGTTCGGAAATACCCCGTCGGCGGTGCACGGTCATTGTGAAGTCCCGACTTCGAACTTTGGACAATTGAAGTTTCGGTCTGACGTCCGTTCCGGATATCCGTTGGGGCGTTCCGCGAAATTTCGTAACTCGGGTTTTCCTAGACCGTTTTCTGTAAATTTCGTATTCTCAGTTGTATAAGCTTAGCTTACCCGACAGAGAGATACCGACGAATACAGTTAAGGCCGAAAATTAATCTCGAATTATCTAATATTTTCCACTCTGAAAAATGGTAACAATTTCGTTTCCAACGATTTCGTGTCCCGTCGCGAGTCTAATTTATTTATTTCCAATTACGTGACGACGTGTTTCGAGACGGATCCGTTCGATAGAGCCGACCTCCGAACGGGGCGGATATCTTTATTGTTTTAACGGTCCCGGGCTGGAAAAAAATAAATTAAAAAAAATAAAAAATAAAATAAAAAGGAATGCTTTTCACAGACCGAGCCGACTCGATGATCTTATCCGGCGATCTTCTGGGGTCGCGATCGTTCGATTAAAACGTGGAACGATCGCTCGAATTTCGATTTAAACAATTGTTTTCTGGGGCCGATTGGCGAAACGTCCGAAGCTACCGACAAACTTTCGACGGAGTTTCGACAATTTTCGGCACAGTTCTTTGGAGCGTTCGAAACGCACGAGATTACATAACGGTGGGACTCGGGGATATCCTAATAAAAACCGTATCAGTTTTATATACATCTGGAGGAGGAGGAGGAGGAGGAGGAGGAGGAGGAGGAGGAGGAGGAGGAGGAGGAGGAGGAGGAGGAGGAGGAGGAGTGTGATAACCTTACTCTAATGAACAGTTCCTGTTTGTGGAGAGCATTTTATGTTTTATTTCATTTTTTTTTTTCGAAACCCGAGATTAATTTCTAAACGAGTTATTGATAAAATACGGAATCGGGAAAAAAAGAAAGAAATGGATATATAATATAGATTGTCCACCGGAGGAAAGAATGACCGTTTAAAGGTTACCCGAAAAGCTGCCAATTTTCGGCGGACGATATCGTAAAAAAAAAACGCGGTTTCGCAACGCAATCGATTATTTTTTTTTCCCCCATTTTCATCGCGAGATAAAAATAATCGGGTAGAGTTTTTCGAAACACCTTACGTACGTATTCGATTAGAAATCGAACCGAATTCCGGTTGGCGGTGAGATAAATATTTTCGGCGGACGGAATAAATTTTTTTTTTTTTTAGCGATACAATACAAAAAACGCACTCTCGGTAATACTTTTTGTTATAACGGCGGTGTCGATAAGAGAGAGCTGTCACGAGTTGGAAAAAAATTGAAACGATTAATATTGATCGGTGATGGGGGTAAAAAAAATGTTCGAAGATAGCGACAAATATCGATATTTAGAATAGAAAAAAAAACCGCTGATGGCGGAAAGAATCCACACTTGAAACTATAAATT
The DNA here is from genome assembly GCA_019843655.1 of Lethocerus indicus. NCBI lineage: Eukaryota > Metazoa > Arthropoda > Insecta > Hemiptera > Belostomatidae > Lethocerus > Lethocerus indicus. The sequence continues at coordinate 18,956,351 of JACDQD010000011.1, forward strand.
CGACTCGCGTCAGGTTCCGACATTTTATTCTATAATCACCAGTATTACTTACTATTTCCTACGATATTGTCCAATTTCCAAATCGTGGCCCGAGTAAATTGAAAATTTAAAAAATTAATGCCAGTAGCGTTATTTTTAAACCTGTATTACGGTATTTTATGGGAACGAATATATTTCGGGTGTCCAATCTATAAATGACAAATACCCGTTTATCTTATCGGTTATTCTAGTCTATAGTCCTGTAGTGTTCTAATCTCAAACACCCCCCAACCCCCCATCCCACCCCCTCGCTTCTCATAACACACCGCTACGAGATACCGTAGATATTTCGTGGCGTTTTTTCGGCCTCTCGCCGTCTTCGGTAGCGGCCGTCTTCAGTGCCAAAAATGACTACTGAAGACTTTGGGCGAGCGACCGAAAAAGACAGAACCGGCGAGAGAGGAGGCTTTCTCTCTCTCTCTTTTATTGTTACAACCGTAGAATGGATACAACAAGCGACATTGATAGGGGTAATTCTTTTTTTTTTTGTCCTTAATATTTTTGACTGTAAAGTTTGGATTCTGTGGATATTTGTCGGTTTGGCCGAACCGTCCGTGCTTCCAGATCGGTTTAAGTACAGTGTCGAGCTTAATTTTGGATCTATTGTCCAGTAATCTATGTATAGTCTTTTTAGTTTTACGCATTTCTGTCTGTATAGAGGCCCGGGTATTTTACCTAATCCGCCGTAGAGAGGAGACAGAAATACACGGAACATATATTCTGGTATATTACGGTCGATAGCTCATATTGTATTGTATATTGTAGAGGGATTGAGACATATTTTAGCGTACCGTCGGTTCAACAGACTGACGATAACTCCCCCCCCGGGGTAGGTTTTTTTTTCTTTTTTCTCATTTATTGTTACAGTCACGACTACAATTTTTTTTTAATATTTTATCTAGTGACACTGCTCTCACATGACACTCACTCAGGTCGTAAGGAAATCGCGCGGCCATTTCCGGGATTTTCGGGAAGACGAAGCGAGGAAAGTTGTCAAATTAACGGAAGGATTTGTACCGGGAAGCCGCTAATTCTCGAAAGAACGGGACTTTTAGGTCGTCGCGAATTATTCCGTTATAAGACGTACGTTGGGGCGTCGGTAATTTTTCGAAGGATTACGGATTTCGAGGATTGGAGAGAATTAGACGGCTCGGTAAATTAATAATTTCTTCGAGAGTCTATAGTTTTGATCTGTAGTCTAGCAGTCTCAGTACTAATCTGTAGCGTCGTTTCCGGTTAAGCGCTCGATTTTTCAATTGGGAGTTGGGACCGGTTTCAGGAAAACGGGGTGGACGAGTCGCTATTCTCGAAGTAAAAGTAACGCGAAAACTTTCCACGAGTTGGGGAGGAGGGTGTGTTTTGCAGGAATGTTATATTTCTGACCGTAAAATCCCCGACACCAATCCTCAAGTTGTTCAAATTGCCGTTGCCCTCCGAATCCGCACTTGGTCAGTCCATTTCGTCTCGTTTAAGCGTCCACTGGATGGGGTGGGGTGGTTATTTATCGAGTAACAGACCGCAATTGTTACCTATAACTGGCCGGACAGTTGATTGTACAATAAATGAAGTTAAATGAAAAAAAACCGTTGGTTCAGTCTGGGCCGAGAGGGTTGTAGCTGGTGGGGGTGGGGGAAGCCGGCTAGCGGTCTAGAGAGCGGTATTTTGAAAAAGTGATAGTGACTACGGCGTTGTGGCGTGCGTGCGCTGTTGATGGCGGGGTCGCCGGTGCCTGGGGGAGGGATGGATGGAGGGGCGGGAGAGGGTGGGGTGGGGGTTGGGTATCGTGTCGGCCGGCGGGAGGGGGGTGTTGCCGACGACTATTGCCGAGTGTTGCCGAACTGTGGCGGTGGGACGGTCTGGGCCGCCAGTCAGTCACTGGGACAAACTAGTCCTCAGACCGACGCCCGACGCTACGCCACACCCGACTCCGTCTCTATTTCTCTTTTTTCTATTTCTCTCTCGTCTATCCTGTTATCCTACCCCCTGCCACCCCCCCCCACCCCCAGAATCTATCCCTCTTTCTCTCTCTCTTTCGGCATCCTCCAGAATTACCGGTCTATCACCGTCCGTCCGTCCGCCGTCGTCGTCGTCGTCAACCCCGTTTTCGGTCGCCCCCGCCCCGCCCCCGCCGTTACATGTGACCGGGGTGGATAACACTGCGCTGCGTTGTCATCCCAGCCGCCTCCAAGTGACCGACGGCATCCTCAACGCCCCGCCGATGATGGATGGAACAATCGCCTGTGAGGTCGTCGACGTGAAGTGAATTTTTTTTTTAAAAATTTAGTGGTGTGTTCTATCTGTACCGCTGCCGTTTTCGGGATTGTTACCGAAAGTTTTCGCGACCACCAAAAAAAAAACCGAAACAAAAACTATGGTAAATATGGATGTGGAAAACGGTCCTCTGGACCTTTCGGCCGGTTCCAGCCGGCTGAAATACGAGTACTGTTCGTCGGATTCGGACGATTCGGACGGACAGAGCGGCCTCCAGGACCCCTACTGTAAGGCCTACAAGAAATCCCTCATGAAGAGATACCGTAAGTCAGATTTAATTTTTTTTTATATGTACGTATAGAAATTTGAAACTTCGTCCCCCCCCCCCCAACAATCGCCTATAAGAGTTTACTTTTTTTTAGAGACGGTTAGGCAGTACCGCAATACGCGACCACTTTTCCTCCTGCCAATTTGCCATGCCCCACTTAGCCAATCTTTCCTCACTCACTCTCCCTCTCTCTCTCTCCCTCCCTCCCTCCTTCGCCTCTCTCTCTCTCTCTATATATCTCTCTCCTCAGAACGTACTTATTTCCCCCGACCGAATGGCCAAAAGAAGACCGGTGTAATTTCCCGTCCCCGGACGACGGGTGTTTGCACTTTGGCGGCGCGCGTCCTTGGGTTTCGTCAACGCTTCCGTTATTTGTACGGACCGTACGGACGCTTTTCAGCCGCCGTCGGTAGAATTTTATTGACAGTACCGTTGATACCAGACGGTCAACGGTCAAAAACTCCTGTTTTTTTTTCGATTAGCGAACGCGTGGAAACGTCACAATCACCGCAACACGCATTCTTTCGGAATGCGGATGCGCGAGAGTCGGAGAAGAAGGAAACCGGTCTTTTTCTGTTATCTCGTTTTTTTTTTTTGTAATTTTGTCGCTCATCGGCCGATAGCCGTAACTCGTTTCCAGTTGACAAAAGAATTGTCATTTTTTTTCGTCGTCGTCCCCCCGCCGGCAGATTAAGATTATTTCTTTTCGTTTAGCGAGTTTTGTCGGTATTTTCGAAAAGACCGTAATTTTTCCCCGTCCGAGAATGTTGTGTGAGGGCGTTGAGGAATGAAAAAAAAAAGAAAAAGAAAAGATGTTCGAGAAACGGAAGTTGTGACTTAGAATTCCGTTGGTGTAGGAGGCCCCCCCCCTCCACCCCCGACACCACTCTGGTCTACTCTCTCTTTCTACTACCGGTCTATTTCTGTCCGGATTATTCCTACTTGTTTATCGTTCGGTTCCCGCTTTAGTCTCGTTCCTTTTGGCGAAAGAAATTGTCGGAGGAGAGAGAGAGAGAGAGAGAGAGAGAGAGAGAGAGAGAGAGGAGAAGGAGGGGTGACGTCAGAGTCAGACCGACCTTGAGATCGGTCAAGCCCACTTCCGTGAGGTTTTCCCTTTCGCGGCAGTGCGCCTGTCCGGCCGAAGTGAAAAAAAAAAAAAAATGAAAATAGAAAAAGGAAAAATAGAAACGGCGCGCGAACGCATCTGGCAATAGACGGGCGGTGGTCTATTCCCGCGTCTTTGAACCGCGAAAAAACCATCAGTAGAGCGCTCGGAACGTACAAATCCGTCCTCCGGCTCGGTACCTTACCGATTACATTTTTTTTTAATTTACAGCGTAAATATTAATCGGCGCATTACCGCCGGGTGTCCATGTTCAGTTGTCTCCCCTCAATTTCCATCGACGCCCCCACCCCCGACTAGGGCCGTCCAATCGGGGTGCTCTTCGGCGGGGACAATAATAGAAACCGGTCCGTCCGCCCCCGACCTATGACCGGGCGTACCGCGTACGAATTGTAAAATACCGGACGCGAATGGCCGCCAGAATTCAATATGTACGGGCACTTTCGGTACTTTGCCCCCCACCCCCCTAGACAAACTGCCGCGGTTTTTCCGCGAGGGATGTTTTCTTTTTTTGGTCCGAAACAATTCAATCCTCTTTACAAAACAATCCGTGACTGGGCACCAAACCGCAGAACGGTACAACAACTGGGCTATGGGGTACCGTTAACCGGTCTTAGATTTGATGCGTCCGTCGTCTTCCCCCCCCCCCCACCCCCCCCCCCCGTCATCGTTTAATCTCGTGCACTCCGCTCTCCGTTTTACAATTCTCCGTCTGGAAAAATAACACGGCCGCCTACCTGATTCCCCTATCTAGATTAGCCCGACAATCCAACACCCCCCGGATACTGCAGATCGCGAAGAAAAATATCGCTTTTTTTAAATATATATATATATATATCTCAAGAAATAACCACGGATTGGAGTCAACCGTAAACTCCTCCTCGTCCAGTAGTTGGAGAAATAGATGAGAACATTTGAAATATCTTAAAATATACCCGCCTATTTATCACTAGCCCTCGCCTAAAATATCCGTAACAATTTCTTCTATAATAAATTTATTCGTTTTTAAATTTCTATTAGAGTGATATTTGGCTTTAAGGCCGACGAAAATGGAAAAAAAAAACATTTCCAAAAGGCCATCCCCCCCCTCCCTAGTGGGGCTAGGGAAATGTATTGAGTAAGTAGGCCGTGTAAGAAAACTGTTGGATGTAATAGGCGGATCATAAAATTAGAAATCCACCTTGTTTTGATGCTACTAGTAGTAGTACTGGTACTACTACTGCTATTATATTACCTACTCCACTGTACCGGTGGTGGTACTAATAGTAGTTGGTCGGGGGGGCGTCAGTGTAGAGAAAGTGGGTCATCCGCCACAATGGGATGGGATCTCTTCGCTTCCTCCTCCTCCTCCTCCTCCTCCTCTCTTTTATACCTGTTTCGTCGGTTGGGGGAAAAAAAAAAAAAAGTTTTTTTTTGTCAGTCCCAGCGGTAATCCTGCCCTCCCTTCCCCTTCTTACGGGTTTTCAGACTTACGGTTAACCTGTTTTTCTTTTTATCTCTCTCTCTCTCTCTCTCTCTCTATTTTCCTAAGCCACCGAACGTCCAAAAGAGACAGACGACAAAATTTCCTTCTTTCGTCTCGGAATTTCAATTGGGAATTTAATTCGTATCGTCCGACTAAACTTTTGTCAACCCGCCAAAAATGCATACAACTAAGTGAGGCGAGTCGTCGTCGACTACTGAAGACGCGGACTGTCTGTCGCTTTTCGTGCCTGTTAACTCGAAATTGGGTAGATTTGAAACTTTAAATCGTTGAAAAGGACAGTGGGATATGGAACGGGTTTAAACATTTTCGAGACTTGCTTCTTAAAGACCCCGAAGTAGGTTAAGGTCGGAAAGGGAGTGAGAGTAGTTGAGGTGATGGGGGTGGGTGGGGGGCGCCCTGCTGGCCACTTACTATATTTAGAACTTCTTATAATTCCCCAGGAGCGACAGATTAGAACTGGGACTTGTTGCGAAACAGTTTCAAAATATATATCCCCACCCCCCCACCCCCCCCAAAAAAAAAAAAAACATTTTGATGTATTTACGTTCCGGCCTTTTTATATATTTATTATTTCTTTTTGGCTCGGCCAAATTGAAATTTTATCAGCCTTCAAAATCCGTGCCCTAGAATAATCTCCCTGTACAGAGTTGGGTCGATGGAACTTATTTATTTTCCAGTACGGAAATGTCCCTAATTCGAGAGTTAGTCAGACGGGCCGGTGAAAGCCGGACCTAGAGGGCCGCCCCCCACCCCCACCCCGGCCATTATTTCCTGTTTGGGGAAATGACGTCCCGTCCGAAGGCACGCCACTTAGTCATCGCCTCTCGGCCGGTCTATTTACAGACCGGCGTTCTCGGAAGACCTAGGGGACGTTCCGGTCTTAATTTCTTATCTCCGTTTCCGTCGTATCCATCGGATTCCCCACTTATCACCCTGTTTTTATCTCTACGCACTTTTCTATTGACGAGGTCCCCCTACTGTCCGACTCTCTTGTGGCCGGTTTCCACTGTCTTCGCGCCGATTCAAATATCGGATACTGGGAGGAGAAGAGATGAAACGAATGACGGTGGCGAAAACAAAAAGTGTGGAAAGTGTCGGCCGTTCGCCGAATGGGAACGCGGGAGAGAGCAATTAAACGATCGCTCATCAATGAAAGGACTTTCTTCAGCCGTGAAAGACGCTTTTCACTGGCTCTGAAAGAAGAGGAGTATAATAAGAAAATAATAAAAAAGGGAATTAGAAAAAAGAAAGAAACGAGTATATAAGAAGGAGCTCTCTCTCTCTCTCTAAAGTTAAAGTGGCGCTATCGGAGACCGACCTTGGTTTGGTCGGACGAGCACCGGCTTCCCACTTTCTTCCTTTCTTCACTTGTCCCGCACTCTTTTATTCCCCAATTCTTAGCCCTATTGTCGCTGGACGGCAGCTTTTATTATTTGAAAAATCGGATTTTCAATTTTACGCCGAAAGCGTAAAAGGCGCAGCTTCCTGGAATATAATTGTGTAAATGTCCTGGTGTAAGGCCGGTTGTACTGGCGCGAAAATTTTGAAATAAAATAAGTATTTTGAACGTTAGCTGCGTTGCTGAATTGCTATGATGCCGTTACGCCTGGGGTCTTAATATTTATCGTATTGCCGGTGTTGAATAAAGAGGGATGGTGGGAGGGATGAGAGAGGGTGAGACCGGAAACGGAGACAGAGGGAATGAATGATGACAAGGTGGTTGCGGCCGGGTCTCTCTCTCTCTCTCCCTCCTGTCCGGGGGGCATCTCACCCTCCATCCTCCCTCTCTCTCTCTCTCACCCTCCCTCCCTGTGGGCCTCCGCTGAATGGCCTCCCCGACTAACACCTGTTGCTCTACCACAGCACGCCCACAGGTTGTTCGCAATACTTTCAGCGGTGGCCGACTGATACGGGGCTGACGACTGATAACGCGAAATCCCGAAAGTTTTGAAAGTCCAGTCGGTTGATGGGGGAGGACGGTATCGCTTTGTTCGGCCGTGGGGCGTTACCTTTTTTCGGTCTAACGACTGATAAAATATTATCCGACCTTCAGATACTGGTCCGGCGGCGATTGGGGGTAGGAGGAAAAAATTCTTTCCGCTTTCTTTCTGTTCGAAAACTCCACCCCCACCCCCACCGTACCGTTAGGCCGGCATACTTTAATCGGCGTCCACGAGAGATATCCGGTAACGTAATTTTATTTTTCGTCGTCTCTCGGGACTGAGAATAACGGAACCGCCGGCGGTCGGCACTATTATACAAAGGGGCGGGGAATGAAGAAGAGAAAGGTTGTTGTGGGGTGGATGTAAATTAGTGGCTGGGGGGGGGGGGGGGGGGGGGAAAAAAAAACTTTCGGGGTTGTTTAGAGCGGGGGTGTGGATGGGCGCCCCTCCGGGTAATCGCCTTGACCCAGATTTACCCCTCTTGTACCGTTAATAAGCCCTTCCCGGGGCTGGTTTTCTCAGCAGTCGTCCCAGGTAGCCGCGGGGAATTCTGTGGGAAACAGAAGCGTCCCGTCCGAAAGCTTATACTCAATCAATATGCATCCTCCCGCAGTATTGAATATTCGAGGCTGCGCCCAATTCTTGTACAGAAAGGAGGAGATTTTCGTCCTCCAGACTTATTCCCTTTTTTCATTTCCGGACATTGCACGGAGTCGGTTCATCGTAGTGTTTCCAATCTGGACCGGTTATAGTTTCTCCTTTCGTCCGATTATCGGTTTGGTCTGCCGGTGTGTGTCAAGTGCCGTTTGAGGTCCCAGGTATAGAATGAGAGGGAGAGAGAGAGAGAGAGAGAGAAAGAGGAGAGATTGACTGTGTGGGAAAAAGTGGGTTCTCCTCAGTCTGGGCCGACGTCCCGAAGAGAAAGATGTTCACCAAAGAGAGAGTGACCCAGTTTTCACTGGGCCGTATAATTTCCGGGGGCCCCTCACAATACTCTCATCCTCCCGTCCTACACAATCCGTCCACCCTTTGTTTTTTGCCCTTTCCGCCGCGCTGTACCGTTATTATAGAATTTTTCCTTTTTTTTTTTGTCTTCAATCTAAATTCGAGGGAGAACGTCGTTCGGCCTCGGTTATCGCTGGTTAGGCCGGCGTTCTGTTCGAATTGAAATTCTTCCGTATAATAAGAGCGATCAGTTTTGTGGGGGGGGGGGGGCTTAGTGAAGGGCCCCGGTCAATGGGCCGTGGCCATGGCGACCGTTGCAACTCTGCATTGATTCGTGCACGCTGCACTGAAATGCAGCCGCCTAATCGCGGCTTCGGCCGAGAGTGTCGACTCTCCGATCGGTAAAAAAAGGGGTTCATTCGGCGTAAATAAAATATTATTGGGGGGCGCGATAATCTCGGTAATAAATTCTGGTTGCACCACGAAGAGCGGCGTCGGTTGGACGGCCGGCCAGCGTCCTAAACCGAATGACTGGGCGAAATTTTTTATTTATACCGTCAACAGAATGCGTCGATAGTGCGCCCCGTACGTCCGGGACACGGCGGAAGTGAGAGGGAAAGACGGAAGGAGAACATTTGAACTTGACATTGGAAACGAGCGGGACACGGTGACTGGGCTATAAAGGCTGGGAGCGGCGGGAGGAGTGGGGGAACAATTAGTGGATGGGAGTCTTATTATAGAGCATTTACGGAGGAGGGTGAGGGGGACGTTTGGGAGGAGGGGGGAGGGAATTGGAAGGCACGTGTACAGGAGAGAGAGAGAGAGAGAGAATGGGAACGGGAGGGAGAGATGGAGGGAGAGAGGTATGCGCCCACGCTCTTTGGCTCTTTGAAGTTGTGCTTGGCCCTTTTTGTATTTGTTAGACAAGAGGAGGAGGAGGAGGAGGAGGAGGAGGATGAGGTGATGGGGTGGGGGGGGTGCCTCGTGTGCGCCTGTTTGTTACCTTGTTTATTTCCGCGTTCCTAGCTGGCCACAGAACGCCCCAGTGTGGGCGTAGAACACCAGGAAGTCTCCCCGTCCAACTCTAGACCGGAGTTCTATATAAATCGATCCGATAGAATTTTAGGGAGAAAGGTCACCGGTAGGGTTTGGGCGGGGGGGGAGACGAACGCGTCTTCAGTAGTCGACTGTAGCGGCCCTAACGACGACAGTACCGTTTTTACGACGCAATTGTTATATCCTATCTCGGACATATGGGCGTCCAAATATAAATGTGACGCGATAAAATAACACAGCCGATAAAGCTACATTCCCCCCCACCCCCGTCCCCCAACCCATCTCCTCAATCGTTGTATATGGACGATTACATCGAATTTTATCTTTTCGGCTTTTTTTTTTTTTTTCGGCCCTACGAAATTTCGCGAAAAAGGTTTCGATTTCAAACACCCGGAAGTGTGCGAAGGGCGCCGAAAATCGATGCCTCTCCGCCCTCCCCCCCACAACCCCGGGAATTTCCGTATTGGGTGGTGGAGGGGGAGAAAGGTTGAAAACGAAATTGGACACGAATTTAAGACGAAAAGCCGAATAACAGAAATTATCTCGGAGGGCAGAAACTAGTTCTTGTGGCCGGCTGGGGCCTGGCATCTAAACCAGTCCAATTTCTTCCTCACTTTCTCTCGTCGACTCGTCTCATCTTCTTCTTCATTCCCCCCCCCCCCACCCCGGTCTCGTTCTCTCGATTTTTTTTTCCCCCCGGCTGTATTTTTCAGCGACGGGAAAAAGAGAAAAGCCGTACAGCGAACGAAATTATCGAGGCGTTCCAAAATAGCCGAAGACGCAAAACGCGACTGGCGAATTAAAATGTTACGCATTCAAGGTTATTGGAGATTCCCGTCCCAGTTGTCCGCCCGCCGTGTCGGCCTCCTGAAATTCTCTCTTCGTCGGGATATTTTCTTTTTTTTTTATTTTTTAATTGAGAAAGAAAAAAAAACGGATTATTTTTATAGCGGTTTAAGGCAGAGTTGTGAACTGCTTGAAGGGGAGAGGCTTGAAAAAAAAAAAAATAGTTCGGCGTTTTTCCGGGCCTTGAGGGGTTGGGGAAGGTCGCAGTGGGGGGAAGGAATGCGGAAAAGTGGTCGGGAAAGCGTGTATATTGGGGAGAGGAGGGTGAAAGTGGGTCGTGGGGGTGTGTGTTGTTCACTTTCGACTAGCACTTCGAGCTAGGGGTTGGGGGAGGGTGGTTGGCGTCGTCGTCGTTTATAGGGGTGGGGTTACTCTCACTTATATTGAGCGGCGCCCGTGACGTCACCGCCCCATCGATCCCACCGCCCCCGACCGCCCCCGCCCTATCGCAACCCCTTTCCTGTTCGGCGCCCTTTGTTTTGACCCGGCGTCTTCTGAAAATTACCGACGCTTAACCCAATTCCATAATCGTGACAATTGTTTTTTTCCTACCCCTCCGGGTTTGATTTAGGGGGGGGGGGTGTTTCTCCCTAATACCCCGGTTTGGGGGTCGAGCGAAGTAGGTAAAGCGTCGGACCTGTCGTATATATTTCGAACCCTTCGACGACGACCACTTTCCCCGCATCCGATTATACGTTTCCCTTTCTAAGGTTAACCCTTTCCTCCCTTCGACCCTCGATGGGGGTGAGTGATAGCGGTTGGAGAGGGGGGGTGGTTTTACGACCTCTCGTGTTGTGACAGGCACGTCACATTTACCGTTCCTTTTGTCGATCGAACGGGATAGCAGGAATTTCTAGTTGACACCCTTACAGCAGTTTATGATTTTCAACCGTGGAACGCCCTTATGAGTTTTTCCATACTGTTTCGCCTTATCTCGTCTCATGTAAATTTTTTTTTCCCCCTTCGCGAATTGCCCTTCACTAGGTTAACTGTACACGGTAGATTAAATTCCCCGTTAGAAACCCGGGGGACGGGGTCGTATATCTTATTGAGGGCCGCAAAACCGAAAGGGTAAGTAAATTAGGCCGTACGGTTTTCCTTTTCCTCGGTCCCCGCACCCCTTCCTCGACCGCTGGGGCCCTTTAGAAATTGAGTTTTACGAGGGTGGGTGTCGGCTGTGAAAAGCCACCGTCCGGGGTAACGAGTCGGCGTTGTGTAAGGGTTGAAAACGGGGTTGGAGGTAGTGATGGGGGTGGTTGGGCCGAGGGTTCGCCCCACTGACCCAGTTCTACCCCCTCCCCCATCCTTATAACCCAACACAGTTCTCGCTTTCCCTTCAACTTCCTCTTCCCCACCCCCCACAATCATCTGTTCTTACTTTCTTCCGTCCGTCCTTAATTCATTTTTTTTTTCGCCGTTTTCACTTTACTTCATTTATTTTTTTGTCCTCCCCAACCCAGAGTTATATTTTCGCTTCTAATTAAACCCTCTTATCCTAACCGCTCTATACATCATTCGTGGTGTCTCTAGTGCACAGTGTCAAGTTTTTATATTGATTTATAATATCAATAACGGATACTGTTGGTCTGTGGCTGTTGAAATATGAAAATGGTGTCTTCACGAAATTTTGACTGAAGTATTATTTCACGAAAATTCAATTCGAATTTTCAAAACAAACCTAGGAATGCGGTCAGTGAGTACGCTTTCGAAGCATCGTGTCAGCACCGTATTCACTGTTTGTATATATTGGGGGGGCCGTATGAGCGTCCCATTGTGTCTTATTGTGGGCCGCTACTTTCACCGGATATATATTTATATATATATATGAAAAAAAGGTCCAGTAGGCCGGCCGTAAACCGCTTCCACTGGACACTTGTTCCGCAGGGTTGGTTGTCGTAAATCAGTGTCCGCTCGAAGGGAAAATACGCCCTTTAACGAATAAGCGGCGCAAGTGTGCCACACGGGGTTATTGTGGCCAGGTAGGCATTCTCACTCTCCCCCCAAAGTCCCATTTCACGAGCAAGCACCAGGCGCTCGTAAATCACTTGTGCCACCCTCTCAGCCGCAACAGGACTTGCTTTCGGACAGAATATACAACGCTGTAGTGCTCAGTGAAAGTTCCCCCCCTCCCCCCCTGTAAAGTAAATAAAACTTTGAGAGGCAGAGATAACAACAGTCCGACTAATCGAGGCCGTACATAAAAGTAAATAAGTTATTTTTCACTTCCCCCGTTAACTTGTGCCAGTAATTTATTCCCTCCTTATCCCGGAATAAGTTTGGGTTTCCCGAACGCCGGGAAAGTTTTCCCAACGGCGGGATAGACCTGAATAAGCAACGATGGGCGATTTCCCGGCTAACTTAACGAATCGTTTTACGCGATTCGTTTACAACACGGATATTTGTCACTGTTTCAGGCCGATTCGGCTGTCAATATCTGACACTGTACTGTCCCAAGATTGCGAAAGTGAATCGTGATCACGCCGACCGGCGACACTATATTTTTTTTTAAAATTATATTTCAATCCGTACAATACGATCTTAATAACGGTTCCATTTTCGAGATATACACACACCCCGATTTCGGATGATCGTACGATTGTTACGATTATATTTCAGCCACCTTTGACTTTGGGCCATCGAGCGGGCTCGACCCCCACCCCCACCCCCGTCTTCGTTATCGCATCCAGAGTCGATTAGATTTTCCCGTCGCACTTTCACTAATTAGCGCCAATTTTTTTTTTTTTCGCCTTTTCTCGGCCTAGTTTACTTTTCTTTTTCTTTTTTTCTTCCCAGTAGCGTATTTGTCAACCGCGTTATAAATAAACACAATGGCCGGAGGAAGCGAGAGATACAAAAGGAAGTCTCTGTGTACCGGCTTCCTTTTCTCGACCTTTGGCAATACCGGCGGTGGCGCAATTCGGTCTTTTTCTCCCCACCCCTCTCTCTCTTTTTATTCCACGCCTCCCCCCCCCGTTCGCTCGATGTACGGCGGATAGCGGGAGTGAATTGGAGGAGAAGTGGAAGTGTGAAAAAAAAAAAGCGAGTCAAAAGCGGATAGATTCTTGATTGGTGGTGGGGAGGGATTGGACCGGGGCGGTTATGATGTCACCGTGGAGCCGGAGAGCGAGAGAGATGGAGGAGGGAGGGATGGAGAGAGAGGGAGGCTTGCCCAATACAGGACGCCAGAAACAGTTTCGCAAATCCCGCTACTCCTCCGCGGCACAAATCAAAATATACAGCGCCAAAGTTTACAATATCGCCAGTTTACCGTCATAAATTGTTATTAACTAAATTCCCGCGGGATCGCCTCGGTTCGACCCCCTGTCAGTAGTCCAATTTTCGACGCGGAAAAGTTCGAATATCGTTTTTAAGCCGATGTTTGGCACCGCGAACGGAATTCCAGAACGGTGGGATATTTCTCAATCTCCCGAAGGAGAGGGAGGGGGAAAAAAGGAACGGGACCGTTCCATATCCGGAGCAAAGTGTGCGCGGGTCCGGACGCCACTCTTTAGATAACTGGAACGTAAAGTCCGACCACACCCCGTCTCCCTCTCACCAGCCGGCGGTACAATATATAATACCGTTCACTGGTTTTACCCGGTCTGTAATTTTACGTTGTATTTAATTCGACGGGCCGAAAATCGGCTCTGTGGCCCTTAAAAGGGCCGTCTCGAATCGCGCGGCACCACCACCACCCCCCTTCCATCTCCTCCTACCTCCACCGCCCGCCACGGAGTATTTATTTTCGTATCTGGGTCATCAAATTCCGGAGACTACTGGGGTGGAGGGGAGGGGTTGGGGAGAGAAATATATAAGCGGGGAATAAGTAATGGGCCGATGAAATAACGATTGAGGAGCTGTGGCTTTGTGGGGCGGGGGGGGGGTTGAGGCGGTCGGACGTCGTCGTTGTAAAGTGTGGAAGGGAAAGTTGAAGCGGGCCCCCGGCTTCTCCCCCCCCGCCCCCCCGGGAGAGTGACGAAACTCTCTCGGGCCGACCGGGCCTCTCCTTGGCCTACTCCCGTGTCCCCGATACCACCATATGCTTCCACCACCACCACCACAACAGGCAGCAGCGCCCCCCCCCCCCCCCCTCCCCCACACCGCCCCACAACCGGGCTAATATTAGAGGAGAAGAGTCGACCGGACGACGTCTCCGGAAAGTGGCGGAAAAACCGCCCCATTTTGAAGGGAGCTCAAACACCTCCGATTGGATACAAAGACGCTTGAATTTAAACCGTCCTATGAAACTCTCCGGGGGTTGGCTGGAAAATTCCTGGACGAAATGGAACGGAGAAAAAGTCTCTACAGCCCAATTCGGGACTAAGTCGGCGGCGTTTACTCCCACACCTCGACCCGTTTCCAACGGCATTTCCCGGATCGGCGGGATAATCCAGTCGGTCGTGAGGTCCTATAGTTCCCATCGATGGGACCGCTGAGGTCCCATTGAGGCGGCGCTCTGGATTCTCCGCGAGAGGTGTAATAATTAGGAAAGCTGATCGAGGGATTGGAATCCGGGGGGTGGGGGGGGATTTGTATCGGGATGCTTTTTAAGGGCGGTTTTAAATCTGAATCCGAGGCCAATTCAGCGGGACAGCCCCCGTTAGGGTTCGTAAAAATCCTTTTCTGGGGATAAAATCGCGACAGTTGAGAAACAATCCTCCCGCGTAGGCCTCGTTTTTCCCCACCCCTTGACGAAGGTTACCTCCCTCTCTCTCTCTCTCTCTCTGTCTTTCTCTTTCTCCTTCTTTTGCCACGGTTTGGTTGTGTTACGCGCCCCGTTTCATCACTTCCCTCCTGGTTCGCGTCACACGTAGGACCGCCGACCGACTTTCCCTTCCTCCGCCGCCGCCGCTTCCATTTCCTCTCCCGGTCGTCCCGGATTCCCGGTTTTCGCTATCCAGTCGGGCTGCGAATTTTCCTCCCCGATTGAAATTAATTCCACCCTAATGAGTGACGTTAACGAGGGCGGAGAAAAGCCGTTCCACGAGCTCGGAGCTTATTAAAAAACCCGACTGCGTACAAGAAAAATAAATAATTGGTCGGCTATCTCCGTTTCTAGGAAAGTGGCGACGACTTTAATTGAGGAAAACTCCGGTCGCACCGGCGTTACCGGCTTTACCCCGGTCTGTATTTATATTCGGGTATTTTTTTTTTATCAATCAATTGGCCCCGTTTTGGCGGTTACGTTTCGTATTTTCGCCCGTTAACAAGAAACTGCAACTTAGGTAGGAGGACGTCGGCAAAGAATGTGCAGTTGAAAGCGCTTTAAAAAATGGGCACAACAATAGTTTTCCACGTCGTCGTAAGCAGCAGGAGTATTACGGTCGTAAGCAGTCTCTCTTTCTCTCTCTTTCTCTGTTCCTCGAGGTATACAGGAAACGGCAGCGCTTTTTCCCGTAGCGCAGACATCAGCATAAAACGGCCGGCCATAAATATGTTCCAATTTTATATCCCCACCTTTTTTTTGCCGCCACCGTTTACCCAAATTTTTCTGTCAACCGGCCGAAAAACCGGCCGTCCGCCAGAAATCGATTCGTCAGACCGTTCGGTGGTGTGTGGGCCGCTAAAAAAAAAAAAAAGTTTTATTACTAAAAATTCTATAGAATATATATCTATATATGTGGGCCAGGGGATCGCAATTGCAAGAGTGTCAGTGTGTGTCAGTGCGTGTGTGTGCCCTCGCACTATCTCGGCCCGTTAACGGTTTAACCCAAATAGATAATACTAGTATTATTAAGTGCACACGACGCTACTAACTGGTGTGCCGACAACACACACTTCTAAAAACTAGAAAATTTATTATTGCCCCTTTGCCCCGGAGTTTAAATACTCGAAGTAACAGTTTTTCGGCCGTCCGCCACTGACCGGTTTTTCTGTTTTTGCCGGTTACGTCGGCTGTGCTATTTTTCTGTTAATTTCCTTCCTTCCCCCCCCCCCACCCCATCGGTTCATGGCCGTCTGATTGAGGCTTCCAGGAATTACGAGATGTGTACGACGTCTGACAGAATAAATTGCCGCCAGTCACGTGGCGGAACGCAGAAAATTAATTCGATATAGGTTGCGGTGTAGCAATGGCTATTTTCACGTCCCGAATTCCTACCCTATTGAATATGGTGTACCGCATTGTGTTTTAAAAGGTTCTTATGTCCTACAGGAAACAGGTTTCGTTTTTTTGGGTGGGGGGGGGGGAGTAGGGCCCCCGGACAGGTGGGAAAAGTAACAGATTTCTGTGTGTGTTGTCTGTTTGAGGGTCGAAGGTCGGCTTCACCAAATAGTGCTTTTCCCTCGCCCTAACACAGGAAAACCTCCCGGGACCATAACCGGCTACGGTTGACCGTTTCCCTAGAGTTTTTCTCTCTCTTTCTGCGGCATTAAGATAAACATTTTCCTTCTCCTTTTTCTTTACCCAGATCGCTTTTTTTCTCCTATTCCTCTCTCTCTCTACCTTCTGACCTTTTGCGGTCCTTTTGTCGGTCAGCCCAGGAAGCGGGACCGGAGTCGTCTGCCGCATCTTTAATAATTCCATTGAGGGCTTAGTCGTCCTCGGTAATTTCAGCGCGCAATCTGTAATTCGGTGAAGGGCGGCCGGGGGGCGCCCTTTACAGAAATCAATTCTGTCCGCGGAAAAGCGGTTTTACGAGATGCGAGATAATCGAAAGAGATAGGTTGACTGTTATTAGTGCACCGGGTGCAATGTCTCGGCCCCGGCGAGGGGTAACTTTTTGCCGTTTTCACCCTCGGTTTTTTTTTTCCCCGCCGCCGTTTTTCGGGCAGTATTTCGCGTTAACTTGCCCCAGAAAAAAAAAATTAAATAGGGGTCGGGCCGGAAAAAAATCCGCAAAAAATAGAAAAGCGATATCGGTGCTCTCCCCCCCCCTTAAACGCTGTAGGGGGACAACCATTATATTACAGATTAATAAAACCCCCCCGTGTGCCCATTATTGGGGAAAAGTCAGGAGAGATATCGTTGATTTTTTTTTTTTTTTTTGCCTTTCTGTATTCGAATGTAGGACACCTTTTTTTTTTTTTTTTTTTCTCCGTCCCTCCACAATGGACACTATTTACATTCTGCGCGGCGCGAAATATACCGTGAAAATTTGCCTGTTTAAAATCCAATACGAAATATCGATCCCCGTTCACGGACGTTTTAGACGGTTTTTTTTTATCCCGTCTCACTTTTCGAGTGCGCCCCCACAACAAGTGTCTCGAGACTATTGCGTTATCGCGGATTGTGAAAAAATCATCTCTCGACTGCGGGATTAAAACGTATTTCAAGATGTTTGGGGGGGGGGGGGGGTGGGATTTCGATAGGCTGGGAAAATTAACGTTTTCCCGCGATTTTTTTTATTTCCGTCATAATTAAATACAAGTAGGTGGGACATTTATTTGTCCCTTTTAAAAATACTTATCGCTTTTATGAAATTCGAGAAGTGCGCGCGCACTGAGAACGTTGGAAATTGTCCGAAGATAATTAGCTTAGAGAACGATAAAAGAAACGAGTCGTTGCGATTTATATCTTTTCAACGCGTGTCGAAATATACACTTGTAATTTTTGAGTTTACAGATAGTTTAGGCGATACGTACACGGGGATTATTCTGTACACATCAGTGTATAGGATTAATAAATTTTTTTAATTTTATTACGACACTATCGTACACTTACTATAGCTTTATAGTAGCTGTATTGGTGGAACTTTTAATTTCTAGAATCATATCTCGGGATCAATGTCACCCCCAGTACGGTTTGTTACTCGTCCGAAGTGAGTTTCATTGTTGAGCGCGAAAGGTCTCATTGTCGGCCGGAAGGGTGGGCCCTTGGGGTCCCTTTTTCTTGTTTTTTTCCCCCTCTTACTCTCTTTCTTTTCCCTTATAATACTCTGCGCTACTAAAGTAGCGGGGCGCTAATAACAATGATGAAACAAATACACCTGATTTAGCCGCCTCCCGCCCCATTGTACCGCAACCCCCGAACGGGGCCATTATTGGCGGCTCGTGTACATCACAATGCCGCTTCTTGTACATTATATACTCAAGCTGCGTACCTTATGTACGTTCAAATTGTCACAGTTCAGTGTCGACGCCGCGAAAAACATGCGAACTGATGAGCGACACCGCGACTGAAGATGGCGAGCGGCCGAATACCGTCTGGCAAGACGCAACGAATCTACGGTATTCCAACCCCTCGCAGGCCACAAAACAGTTATTCAGGAAAAACATGAAGGACGTCGGACATTCTCCGGGTAACCGCTCGGAAGGGATGCCCCCACCCCCGGTATTTCTTCAGATTTTCACGCCAATTAATAACGTCCCCTATTTTTTTTTGTGTGTTACAGTGGACACGGCGGTACCTTTGGCGAGGTCGCCGGCCCCCAGGCAACCCACTACGTGAAGCGGGAGCCCCGAGCACAAGGCCCTACTGCACGGCATACTCAGCCAACACCACGCCGCCCTACTCGCCTATTCGGCCACCAATACAGGTCAGCGCCTTTATTTATCCACCCCCTACCCTCCCGTATAAAGAAATTGTTAACAAAATAGCCTCATTTCGGTTTAAGAGTGTCCGCCCCTCACCCCCGGAGTACAAACGTTGAACGTCCCCAGGCCGATTTAACACTGCTGAAGTTTCCAATATTGAATATCCTATTGTCGGACAGCTGGTCGGGGGCGGTTTATGCAGATGCCGCCTCCTCCTCCTCCTCCTCCTCCTCCTCCACCACCACCCGACGTCTTCCTTCTCCGCGTCATTATGTAACGCAGTCGGGCCACCCTTGTTGACGACGAGCGGGGGCGGCAGATGCCTCCCCGCACTACCCGAGCGCAGATGCAATATTATACAGACGATTGTGTAACAAATAATCCGAATTATTGAAAACCCCGGGGTCGGGACGGTGGATAAAGGTTGAGGAGAAGGGCTGTCCGAAACTTCGCGGTCCCCAACAACAACAACCCTTTGCCGGCCGGGTTTTCGGAGCACGTGTCCCGCGGCAGATGTCGCAACAACGCCGACATTCATTCATTTGGGGGGGGGAACAACACCCTAAAACTGGGCTTTCCAGAAATCTGGAAAAGGGTGTGAAAGGGTTGTGCAATCGCAAACAACACCGGCCGGCTCCGCACCCTTCGACCCCTACGATTTCTTCCCAACCAAACGGGCCAATCGTTATTTCTGTCGAAATAGTAAACGAATTATATGGCTCGACTAGAGAATTTCTCCCTATTTTTCGGGGCCGAAAAAAATCTATTATCCAGTTTTTTTTTTTAATATTTCGTATAAGGTTATAGATTTTGTATCCGAGACCATTCGGCCTAGTGCAGTTGACCTTTCTTTGGGAGTCGGCTCGGAAATGCGCTTAAATTGATCGTTTAATAAATATTGATACGACATTGGCACGGTTCGACCGGTCGTAACATTGCATCGACGCTTTTGTCAATCGGGGCCGGCTGTTATGTACAGTTTTCAGGTATAAAAATTACCCCGTTTTTCGGAAAAATCCGGCTTTGTTTCGCGGGGCATCTGCCCACCGAGGTACACTTTTTTTTTTTTCTTCTTTTTATGTTACTCGAGCGCATCCGTCCCGCAACTAACATAATATCGCGGAATTTCGGTATCACCTGGCGAAAAGGGTTGGGCGCGTCTAACCCATTACCTGGAGCCCCGTTTTTGGGGTGAAATACACCCCAGAAAACTACCCTCACGGTTTCGGGGATCGCTCTCTCACCCCTCGGGGTCTTAAACCACTTTATTGATGAGCGCTTTTTTTTCTTTTTTTTCCTTTTTTTTTTTATCTTTCCACCCCTCGTTTTTGTACAAAAACTGTCCCCACGTTCCCTCGACGTAATAAGCCGGCTCTTCGACGGAGCGTTAAATTTCGTTTTCTGGATTAAATTGTGAAAAGCTGTGTAATCTCGGCGTGGCCCTTAAACCCTTGTGTAACTTGTAACGAAGGGTCGTCACCCCGAGCACCGGTCCTTGTCGCCTGTTTCGACTGCTCGCCATCTTCAGTAGCCGTCATCACTGAATATTAACTCTTATTTTATTAACTCAAATGGACACTCGCGTTCTCAATACCACTTGTTCGAATTTAAAAATCGACGTTACTTGTTACACGACAAACCCCAAAAACTATAAATTTTTACTTTCGAATAAATTGACAATTTGCCAATTGAAACTTGGCCTCTAAAAAATATTCCTAGTTTATATCGCCTTATTACGATTACGTTTGTCAATATATACGAACTAATTAGATCATAGATCGAAACTAATTGAAATTAAACTGCTGAAGAAAAGTGTAAAGTATTTTGGAGTCTGGAAAACGCTTTCAATGTTGAATATATAATATTAATGGGGGCCTGCAGATTCTACACTTTTTTGTTCATAATCCTACTGGAGTTGGATAGAAACTTGAACTGCGGCCGATAGTTTTCCACCCCTTTGTAGGCGGACAGAAAAAACCGAAGGAGCCCGTTTTAAAGAGCGGGGTCGATTCAACATTCAACAAGTTGTTGTCGTCGAGGAATTCATTCTGTATTGGTAAAAATTCCGATTTAAAAAATGTCGTATATAGGAAATTTTTGATGGGTAAAACTTTTATTGAATCTTGTTGGCAATTTCCTGTCGAATGACGGGACGTGATATTTTCACCCCTTTATCCTTTGTACAACTTTCACTATAATAGAAAAGCCTCTTAATCCTGTTCATTGATAGGACGGACATTTACGCCTTTCCGTTCCCCTTAATATTACAGTAATTTGTCGGCTGTTAATCTCGAATTAACATTCAGTTCGGTCTATTTATAGAGGTGTTCCACTTTCGTCCGTTAGCGCGACTCCCGGATATGTGTTTGGGCGAAAATTGAAAAAAAATTCTGTCCGACTTCCAGACCGTCTTCGATAGCCGGTTTTCGTCGAACGAAACTCTCGGCCTCGACGGAATAATTTTTCCCGGCCGCCGACTCGATCTAAGAACGATTCCGAGAAACGAGAAAGGGGGGGAAAAAAAATTGAACTCTCCCCATTATTATTTCGTCACGAAAAGGGGGAAAATGTTGCGTCGGGTCTTTTGCATTCCTATAACAGGATTCAATTTCTTGACCAACGTTTAAAACCGGACAGAATATATTTTGTTGTCAGTTTTCCGTCGTAAATCGATCTGCCGTTCCCCGGAAAAGCTTCCCGAAATATTTGAATAAACAGGCGTTTATTATCTCCGCCCCGGTCCCTATCCACATTTATCACGTTTTATCGTATTGTCCACTATTTTCGTGTATATATATATATATATATAAATAATTATCAATAGGAAAAGGTCGATCGGGTTAAACTATTTATATATTCGGGTGGGACCCCCAGAAGTGTCCCGTCTCTCTTTCTCTCTCTCTCAAATGCGATAACTACTGAATCTGAATATTGTTTGCCGGCCGGAAATTCGATAGGGAAAAAAGACGTATTAATGGCCGATATACAGACCGGTTTCACAGCTTTTCTTCCCACTCGGCTCGGGGAATTTTTTTTTTTTTTTCCAGCCGTTCAACCAGGAAATGGCGCAGATATCTCCATTCTTTGAAAATATGCAGTCTGGGGGGGGGGGGGGGGGGGGGTAAAAAACAGAAAAACCAGTCGGTCTTCAGGTGGACAATGTCGGTTATGGTACTCGGTTGTGACCAGTGTCCAGTGGGGATATACAATAAACCGGTTGTCGGGTTCGGCTGAGAATATTCGAATCCTCCGTGTCCGGTGGAGCCCTTCTTTGACCTGTCATCGGGGCCCTTCAGAGAGGTCGACAACGATAATCACCGTAATTTACCCGGCCAGAGGTCATTACCGAGGGTCAACATTGACCATTACCATAAAAATCCCGCTCCACCCCTAACGGATTGGTCCGGACTTTGGTACCCGTTTCATCCTATAATAAGTATAGAATATCGTACTCGTCTCAATATAAAATTTAGAATTGGCGGTAAATCCGCTATAAATGGATGACTGAAATTTGCCCAACGTTTCCGCCCGCTTATATCGAATCAATATATCGATTAGCGAACTCGCATTGGGTAAGGATCTCGGCACGAATCGGGGCACGAATGCAGGTTCGGCAGTTTTTTTTTTTTTTACCGACGATATAAGGTTGTTACCCTGTTTTAAAGTGTTTGAAAATAGATGACCGGTGTAAATTTTCGGACTGTACGCCCCGACAGCGGGATAAGGGGTGCATAAAAATTGAGAGTTGGCCCGCACTACTGGTTGTATGAGGGGGGATGAGGGCGAAGTGGACAGTGGACAGTGTCTTTCTCTCTCACGGGCGCATTGGGGTGGCGGGGTGGGGGGGTTGGGGGAGGTACGACCTCCGAAAGGTCGTCTGACCTCCAGGATCCCGGCAAGGGATGAGCCTCCCTTATGAAATCGGGGTTGGGGTGAATTAAAAAATAGCGTGGGGACCTGGACACTGGTCAAGCCACCGCCAACCAAGTGTAATCGCTTCAAAAGAATAATCACAATGAGCTTTAGAGAGAGAGAGGAAAAAGTAACGGACAATCCGGAGCTTATTTCCTGGAGAGACGGGTTTGTCCGCCGCCGCCCTCCTACCTACTTCCCACAGGAGTACCGCCCGAGGGACCCTCCCGCCTTGGGAACCCTACTCCTACGCCATTCCGAAAGGGGAGGAAAAAAACAACAACAACAAGATAGGAACTTTTTAAACCGTCCGTTACGGTCGCAGTCCCGAAACGCGCTACTGAAGGTGGCGGACGGCCGAAACACCGCGGCGAGGCATGCGCGAGTGTCCCGACGATGAAATTTAAAGCTCACAATTACACTAGATATACAAGGGCTTCGGTTTTATTTTGTTATTAATGAACTTAATGCGCGTTTAGGAGCCGATCTGCCGTTTATTTACCCCTAATTCGGCCTCATAATATGAGGAATATACCGGCTTTCTGTTTGCTCGGTTAGCCGCACTTAGCCGGGTTCGACACCCCTTTCTTTTCCCTCCTCTCAGCGGGTTTCCGGACATCGAAATTTAAAAGGGATGAGATTTCCATATCCATAAACGGTGGGGGTTTGTTGAAAGAGGGTTCGGGGCGAATCGAATGCCGGACAGACTTAGGTAGATTTCAGGGGGGAGGGATGGGGTAAGTAGTAGTCCGTTGGCGGGGAACCGGTCCACCGAAGCATCCCTGACCGTTGTACCAGCATCACATCCTAGAGATGACCGGTTTACGGTACCGTGTACAATGTACAGCTCTGTATATCACTTGTAGGGGCGGTATAATCTCGGACGAAAGTTTTCCTCCAATATGCGACACCAAAGAGAGTGCATCAATCCTCAAGAGTCATTGTTTCGCGCGCAATATTTCGTATTTTATATTTTATCGGCGGGGATTAAAAATTTTACAGTGCGAAAAAAACCTCGTACTTACAGGCGGCGGTGGGACAAAACGAAATTGATGAAGTTCCGTCTAATCTAGAAGAGGGTTTCGTTTCGAAATTCGTTACCCCTTACGCTGGTACCTTACTTCAAGCGTTATCTCGGCTCGTACCACAATCGACGTTTTCCCCCCGGACGGGTGGGGGGGGGCGGTCGAGGATTTTCTTTCTTCGGGTGAAATTAAAAGAGAGAAATATATCCCGGTGAAATCGCCGGTGCCGGATGAAAGTTTTTAGAAAATCGTTTTCTAAAGGCCGTCTCCTCACTGTTCCGTGTGCGTGTGGAGGAACGCTCCCCTCAACCCCCACCCCCACCCCCACCATCGGGAAAATTGTCGAAGAAAAATTTAAGTTCTCTCACAAAGTTGCAAAGTTCGGTGAAAGCAAAACGGCGACTGTAATTGACTTCGTTCCCAGTTTTTTTTTTTTTTTTTTTAACCGGGCTTAAATTTCACCGTTTTTCCTCCGTTCCGCCCGATACAATCGCGACACACTCTTATAATTGTCGGAGTTCTCTCCGTCCGAGATTGTGCTCTGCGCGCCCCCTCCCCTCTAGATATCCTTGGAGAGCGGTGCGATAACGGGCTAAGGTCAGCTTAAACCCCCGGGTCACCGCCAGCTTATCGCTCAGACATTGTCTACTACTCCACACACACTGATTACTACTAACTATTATTATTATTATCGTTATTATTGCGATTATTCGCCCCTTTTTAATATACCTACCGACTGCCGAAATTGTACCGTTGTCAATTTTGGGTTGGGGGCGAAAACAACGGCCCTAGAAACAGTGAAAGAGGAATAAGGGAGGGAGGGAGGGAGGGGAGATGGGGGGGGCCCGTCTCGGGTATAAACAAGGTCTCCGACCGGGGGAACCCGACACGACAATGGACAACAATGGACATTATAATGGGGGACAAAAGAGCTCAGTCTCTGTCCCCTTTCATCTCCCCTGTTTGTTTTGAGAGGGGCGGTCGGGGGGGGGGGTCCGTTAACATAAAGGAGATTATCTGACCGAAGGAAGTGCGAGGAGTATACGATATGAAGTATATGACCGGGCACTACTGTGTCAGTGCCCCCCCCCCCCCCATGGGAAGATTCCGCTCATTACAATATAGAAATCGTAAATTGTTTGACCGCCACCGACCCTTCGGATAAACGGATTAGAGAGGCCTTGGAAAACCCCGGCGTTAAGCCCTCGGTTTTTTTTTTGCGTTTACACCTGAGAAAAATACACAACAGCGGTGTGTTTTCGCAGAAAAATATTTAAAATAGAGGAAAAAAAAATTTTTTTTTTTTCTGTGTGACATATCTGGCACATCCTACGTTGTAGGGTCTTAAAAGGCGTTTCTAAGCGAATAATATTCTAGAGACAATTTCCAGTTTTAAAATACCGCGCCCCAAGGTAGCCAATTGTCCGACAAATGTGGAACACTGTGACGGATCGTTATTTCCGTACAGCCGGTTTAGACTACGAAATAAAAAAAAAAATAGGTGCCCTTTAGGAAGTCTGGCCCATTGAAATATATAAGAAAAAGCGGACCCGTCAGTAGGTGAATTCCTCCTGACGATGTTTTGATATATGCTCCCGGAGTGAGGCGTTCCTTTTTCGCCCGTGCGGACAAAGCGGATATGTATGCAGATGAGCTGCAGGTAGAGCCGGTACGACGTCGTCCTTCATTCAACCCCACCCTTGAGAGTGATCCGTTTGAAGGGCCGTCGACGTCATTAATCACCGTCACCGTTCGGCCGGTGCCGGTTGGGGTGAAAGGGATGGGGGGGGCGAGTCCGAAGACCGTTGCTGACCACTGTCCAAACCCGATAGCCCTCTCCCATTATCTACCCCCTTAATGACCCTTCCTCTCCAACAACAACCCCCCCCCCTAATCCTGGACACTCCGCCGAACGTCCCGGTGACCTTTACGGCGTTTCACACGCTAGCGTTCTCCTCCTCCTTCTTCTCCTCTCCTCCTCCTCCTCTTCCTCCTCCGTTCCTCGCCACTCCTGTACGGACGGTTGGTGAATTTACCCCGATTTGACCCCACGACCTCGACCGACCGTCGGACAATCGGATTGTTTCAACGGTCCGAACTCGTCGTAACGAACCGGATGGTGGCGGTAATTCGTTGTTATTGAAAAAAAAAAATTATTGAGGCCTTATAAAATATCATTCTGGATACACGGGGGCTTTAGTTCAATTTTGTAATAAGGACGCCAAAAAACTGAATAAATTTTCCACACCGTTGAGAAACAGCAATTTTTCTTTCGCAAATCGACTACCGAAGAAAGTGTCGGTTGCAGTAAATTTTTTTTTTCTCCTCGCGTTATTGTAAAATTTCGAAAAAGTCGATGAAATTTATCGATTCGAACCGCCGGTAATGTGGAAAAAATAACGTACTGAAAGAAGGAAGCTGGAAAAGTGTGTAAAATTCGTTTTTGGGATTAACGGTGAGAGGTGCAGCGGCCGAACCGGTGGTAGGCTGTACGGGGAATTTTTTTATGGAAAAATGCTTAAAACGGCCGAATTTCTTCGTATATTTGCGAAGTCTAACTGTAGACTTGTTGTTTGCAGGATCTTTACCGCCGAGTCCTGCTGATTCAGGCGTCTCGGACGTGGACAGCTCGAGCAGCGGCCACACGAGCAACGACGAGCTAAGGGCCAGGCTACAGCCGCACACCTACTATCAACAGAATACAGGTAAATTGATAACAATTATCTATATGTATTTGAGTCGAAAAATAAAAGAAAGTCCTGTGGGGGGGCCGAAGCCCTCGAGACAAATAACAGAAATTCTATCGCGATCAAATTTCTGTAACCACCTCTGAACATTATAACTCATTATACGGAGGCAATTGTACTAAATTTCTGTTAACTCTCATGCCGCATACCGTCATGTATACATGTCTCCGTAGACCTCACTCCCCTCTCCCCGTATTGTATGCTTCTTGTGTCTGTCACAATTGTTGTATACTAATGTGTAATGTGTGCGCAGGTTTGCCACCAACAAACCTATCTATAGTAGCGTGTTAGCGATACGGAGGGGAAATTTAGACGCCCTTAACGGTAAGTACAGAAAGGTATGCTTATTCACAGTCGCGGCTTAACCGGGGACACGGCGGAAGAGATCGCCTCTATCTGTTGTCCTCCGGCTAATCGGTATTCCCTCGAAAAAAACCTGAATACAGTCTATAGTTCAGTGGAACTGTTTTGTGGCCCGCGAAGGGGTTGGAATAGCGTGGGTTCGCCGGACCCCGGTTTCCGTGGCCGTTCGCCGTCTTCAGTAGCGCTGTGTGTCAGCCACTGTCTGCCTCCTCGCGCTGACGGTGCAGTGGCCGGAAAAAACACCCAAAGTGGCGCGACACAGCGCTACTGAAGACGGCGAACGGCCACGGATAACCGGTCTGGCGAAAGACCGGACCGGCGACAGGAGACGGAAACACAGCGAATCCACAATAAAGTATATAATTTTATCCTTCCCGCTATTATTACCCTTACCTTAATTACCGCGTTCGGGTCAGGGACTCCCGGAGGAGAGCGGACGTCGTTTTTACATTGAAACCTGAAGTCTGAAAATCACTCGAAAACTGTTAATCGGTCGATTAGAATTTCTCTCCCCCCGTCGTATTTTTTCAACCCGAAATATAAAAGAAAGTCAAATTTCGTCCTTGAACCGGTCCCAATTTCCAATTGAAAATCGAGTCCTGTACCTGGGACTACTCTTGAGACTAAGAAGATTGGCACTGAACCCGGATACAGGACTGAAAAGTACAGAAACTCCTCGACTACAGATCTAAACTATAGACTCTCGAACAGATTATTAATTTGCCGAGCCGTCTAATTCTTCGCAATCCGTAATCCTTCGAAAAATTACCGACGCCCCAAAGTATGTCTCTAACGGAATAATCCTCAATGGCCTAAAATTTCCGTTAGTTAGAGAATTAGCGGCTTCCCGGTATAAATCCTTAAGTTCCAAATTGGATTCTCCTTCGAGAGTGCAGTTTTTCAGTCTATAGTTAGAGTTTACACTGAAATGAGACGCCATCCCGGTCGGCGTCCTCCGTTTCGGAAGTCGGCCTACTTGGAGCGTTACTGAAAACCGGTCTGTAAATTGTTATATCTGTGGAAAAAAAAAGGTTAAATTCATTTTAGCTCAGTATAATGAGTGGGTAATGTAGAGTGGTCCCCACCCAAACAACAACAACCCCCACCCCACCCCACCCCAGCTATTCCCCCCCGGTGTCTCTTTCTAGGACCGTCCAACGTCCGTTTTTCTCATATATATATATATTATTTTTTTTTTCTTTTCGCAGTCGGCTCGTGCAGGAGATCTCCGGAGTGCGGTGGGGGCGCCGCGGCGGCGACGACGACGAACCCCCAGCCGACGGCCCAGGGCGCCGCCGGCCCGGCCTCCTCCATATACCCGCCGGCGCATTTCCTATCCCACTACTACCAACAGCCCCACCACACACAGTACAACCCCTACTCAAACAGGGAAACAGTGAGTACACCCCTATAATACAGTGTATACTATTTACAATATATATATATAAGTGCCGGAGAGTAACGGAGAAACTGGCGTATATCCGAGCTTCCAGTCGGGCTGAGCTTTCGGTGTTTGAAATCAAATAAAAATGTCTATATTCCGCCTCACCCCCCTGTTAGGCCATTTACTAGACAGGTTCCGTTTTCACCGGTCTTACAGACACCAGTTTGGGTCGGCAACTAAATAATTGCGGATTCCACCCCACCCCCCACCCCCGTCTCTCTCTCTTATGTAGTGCATTTTCGGTAGCCACGACGAATAGTTTGGGCGCGTAAATAATAAACACATTACAATAATATATTCTGTACTGTAAGTGGTTTGAAGATGTAAACGTGCGTAAAAATACACAAATAACGCCCCGTCCGTCCGCAACGACACAGTCGCCCACCTGACTGTATTCCAGTACGGCTTCACTGTACTCCGGTACAGTTTACAGTATTGTAAGCCGAGACTAAAAACAGTTTCCGTTCATCATATTTGACCTCCAATAAAAAATACAGTTTCGGGCGCCGGCCGCTGTTCCGTCTGTACCCAGTTTTGTCGTCCCGGAAGACGGAGTCTGGTTTTTTCCCCGTCGCCGCCGATCACCAGGAAGCGGCACTGCCGAGCTGAACGCTCTTCGTGATGGCGTAATTTCTAGATAAGTTGAAAAAATCCACGCGAAACTCTCCTATATTAATACGCTATCGCTGTCCGTCCGCGATAAAAACCGGGCCCCCCCCCCCCCCCCCCCCCCCCCCGACTTTACGGAAGATTGTGACAGCAGCGTTAGAGAGAAAGATAGATAGAGAGAGAGCGCAAAGGATACGATTTTCTTTTCTCACTTTGAAAATTATCGTATTCCTATTTTTGGGACATTTGCACTGGCGCAATATTCTTTCGTTGAGATGAAATTCAGTGTCGTCACTCGGAGAAGGGGTGGGGGCGCTCGTTTGAAAAAAATTCTCCACCCCCGCCCTCCATCCCCTTTGGACGTAAATTAGGAAAAAGTGAATTTGAAGAAGACAGTTCGGGAATTGGCCGGCGCCAATCTAAGGTAACAGTAACAGTAACAGTAACAGTGTCGACCCACTGAACCAGTTAGGAGCTTGGCGCCGATAATGGGCTTTAAGTTACGCCCCGTGGAGGAGAAAGTGCCCGCCGACGGAATCAAGTCGATCGCTCCCCCCCCCCCCCGCCCCCGCCCCAACCTCCCTGTAAATCGGTCTGTTTTCGGACTTTGTGACGGGTCTATAGAAAAAAAAAAAAATTTTCTAGATTCCTACAGACCGTTTTACGGCCGTTCGCCACGCTTCAGTCTGCGCCCCCACCACCCCTCCTCCCTCACTTCCGTTGCCGAGATACCGGTCTACCGAAAGGACGGCCTAACAATAATAATTAACGTTCTCCACTGTTAATTAGGAATGCGTTAGAGAGAGAGAGAGAGACAATAACGTCGGCCATTCGCCAAGTGTTGCTTTTGTTGTCTGGTCGTGGGAAATTTTCGCGAAACTTTTCCTTTTTTTCCTTTCTGGACGTCGGCTACTCCTCGGTGGGGTCGGCCGATGTCACTGTCACCGCTATAGTTTCGGTCTAGATTCAGTCTTTCCAACGCACCCCTATATAAACGTCTATTCGTAGCTCATCTCCACCACCTTGTACCATAGAGTACAGTAGTTCTAATAAAAAAATTAATAAATCCGCGGGTCGAAAATTTCCAATTGTTACTACTGGATCTGTTAGAAAATGATATTTTGTACCCGTACCGAGCTCAGTTTTGAAACTTAAAAACCCGCCGACATTCTCTTTCATATATATCTCAGTAATTTCGCCGTATTTCGATTCGGTGTCTTGCGCCGAAATTTCAAGAGAAAACTCCTGGCGAAAAGTGCGCGTCTCCAAAAAAAAAGTTGCGCGGAAATAATAACTCAATTCCCCGTAATCGCTGATAAATTTTAATTTACCCCCGGAGGGGGGCATCGGAGTGCTGCAAAGGGTTAAAAATTGTTTCAACTATAAGAACTGCTCTTATATAGTTCTTTTCGATCGAACGATGCGCAATTTTGATGTCAACACTGAACGTAGCCCTTTTGAAAATTTACTTCAAATTCCGTACGTCCGATTATTCAATTTCACGCTTCATTTTTTACCGACAGAAATTCTTTACCCACCTTCACGTGGCACGAGGTGGGGTCATTTGACCCCGCGTACGAAGTATACGTATTTTTCGTCAGTTCTCCGACTGGAACTTCGGTTCTAAACTCGGACGAAGGTTTCATTCATCCGAACCCGATATATATTTTTCGCATTATAATTCAGTTGGCCGAATGGGGCGAAAGTGTAGGGTCGAATTTGAAGTGCAACAACAACAGATGTGCGGCCTGCGACGGTATTTTTCAATATTTTGATTCGACGCATTTTTTTTACGAAAAATGAACGTTTATTTCATGAGGGGTGGGGGGGGATCAAATGACCTCCCCTGTGGTAAGATTCGGTATAGAAAAATGGGCGGTACGTTTAGTGTGATACTTATTGTAGGGGTTATTCCGGTAATTCGGTAGGGTTCGATCTCTCTGTGCCGGAGGGTGCTACCCCCCACCACCGGGGTGTTGGCAAGGTGAGGATGGGAGGTAGGGTAAGGAAGGTCAGTGTAAACGGGAGCTCTCCCGGGTATGCTCTCTCTCTCTCTCTCTCTTCTGTCTGCTGTCCGGGTTTAGTGCTGAGGGGTGGGGGGTGGGGGGCGTTACGTAACCGGGAACGGCGCTGTGGCTCTGTTGGGGTGGGAGGGGAGGGAGGGCGGCCGAGTTAAACGCCCTCGTCAAGGCCGCCGCCCGCCCCCACGCCCCGCGGCCCCACGCCCCGGCCCCACGCTCCGCCAATACCGACGCCGCTTTACCGCTCCTACCGCTAACTAATACGGCCCTAGATAACGGCCTTTTCGTAGAATGTGGGGGGGGGGAGGCGCCCCCATCCCCCCCCACCACCACAAAATACAAGACAAGACGACCAGATATCCTTTAGAATCCTAGCGGTGTTTCGAAATTTCGTATGTTACAGAAAATTCCAAAAAATTCCATTCGACGTGTAAAATATATATGGAAGAAACGTCCTTTTAACCCCCATTGTTAAATGAATTGAAAACGATTTTCACCGGTCGAAATATCGAACGTTTAATTATATACCGTTTTTCCTCTCTGTTGGGCGAGGTTTTTGGCATCGTGGTTTCGGAATGCGGAGGAACCGCGCTCTCTCCCTCCCTCCCTCCCTCCTCTCTCTCTCCCTCCCTCTGTATCGATGCCAGAGCCGAGAGGCAACTACTCCACCCCCTCCCTCCTCAACCCCCGGCCGGCTTACCTCAGAAATAGAATTTTAAGGAAGTCGAAGTGACGCGACGGCGCAATTTGTAAAATTCGACCGTATTCAACGATCTCCACTACTGGTGACGGGGAGAGACCGAAAATTGTTTTTTTTCTGTAATCTGCGGTATGACCAAATAGAACGTATTGTCCCGCTTTCGTACGAATAGCGCGATTCCCTCTTGCTCTTTGAATGCAGGCGGTTGGCGATAACATCGATCTCTTATCACCGATCGGCAATCGAGCGTTTATCTACGTTACTTGTTCGTACAACCGCGGACCCGTTTGATGTTTTTGCGGGGGGGGGGGTTGAGTGGGGGTGGAGTACGAGTCGGGAGTAAAACATGGAGTGAGAGGAATTTGCGGATCCTATACCCTCCCTCCCTCCCACGCTCAAGAGAGAAATGAGAGTGACGGAGCGAGAGAGGAAAAGAGAGAGAGAGAGTGAGAGAGCGAGAGAGAGAGAGAGAGAGAGAGAGAGAGAGAGAGAGAGAGAGAGAGAGAGAGAGAGAGAGAGAGAGAGAGGATAGAATGCGCAGGCGCTTCGACCTTGAGCGGCTGCTCTCAAAGTCAGTGTGTCGTTGCACTTGCAGAGGGAGAGAGAGAGAGGGTGGGAGGGAGGGAGGGAGGGGAGGGAGGGAGGGAGGGTGAGAGAGGAAGGGAGTTTCAATTGGCGGACTGAGGCTAGCGCCAAATATAGACGTTCTGTTCCGCAGCCACCGCCCCCACACCCCCGCCCCACCCTACCATCCTACCCCTATATTCTGTAGGGTGACCGTTGTTCTGAAAAAGCGCGGTGCTAAATTACCGGAAAACTGTGTCGATCGAGAAAACTTCAAAAAAAAAAAAAAATTGATACCCAGGACAGCCGGGTTCAATCGACCGGGTTGTGCGGTCCTACTTGGGGAGCATCCTGTGCGCACTGTCGCCCACGTGAGGGGCGGGGGCTAGCTTAAGCCCCCTTCTGTAAACTTTTCTTTAGGGCTGATCTTCGCTAGCTTTCGGCCGCCCGTCGGCGTCTTTCTGGCTCCTGTTCAGGCTGGGGCAAGGTTTATTTTTTGAATCCTTCCCTCCTTTTTTTAAATTTTATTTTTATTTCTGTTTTCGCGTATCGCCGCCCACCGACCTCCGACCGGCGGACTGTGAAAATTTCCGCCGGGTCCGAGGAAAGTGTGTCAGTCGACCGGCGTATTAACATCGAGACATTTCGGTTTGTGGGGTTGGGGGCCGACGGGTACGAAAACCTGTTTTTAGCTGAGAGCGCCAATTTTCATCCGGTGTATATAACCCGGTTTTCCGCCACCGTCGGTAGATATCGGTTAGTACGGCCGGAAGCGTGTCAGGACGCGGCCTCCTCCGGGAGGCTGCTAGCAATAGGAGAGAGGGGGAGGAGGGGGAGGAGGAGGAGGAGGAGCGCATTGTGCAAGACGCGGTTATATACCAAGTTCGTTGGCTCGGGGTCTCATTGTCAAGGTCTCCTCCGTACGCTCCTCCCTCCCTCCCTCCCTCCCTCCCTCTATCTCTCTCCTCTCTCCTTCGCCATCTCTTCTCGCTCTCCGCGTCTCTTGCGTAATCTCTCTCTCTCTCCTGTGGTGGGGGACACAAACACACGGCCTGCCCCCCCCCCCCCCGGGCCCCCCCCTCATCCAACTCCTTGTACTCCCGGAGGCCGGCTATTATAGCTGTTAACGCTCCTCTGTGTTTTTTTTTCTCACTCCATCTTTTCTTCTCCGCGAATTCGAAAAATCCCGGACGAAATCGTTCCTGTATCGATCGGAAAAACTTCGATATTGATATTTGCAGTGTTTCTCCCCCTCACGCCCCAATACCCCCAGGAGACTTTGGATTGGGTGCGGACGATCTCCTACTTCTGTACCCGTTCAACGTCCGGTTTTACCCCGGCGCTGGGCCTGGCGGGAGGGGCGGGGGTGGAAAAAGGGAAAAATTGAAAACTATCGGAAAAGTGTCTGCGAGAGAGTGATTGGGCCGTGTGTAAGCAAGGCCGCCGCCGGCCCTGTTTCCTGGTCATTGCACGCGGCTGGACGCCATCTTGTTTCTCTCTCTCTCTCCCTCCCTCCCTCCCTCCCTCCCTCCCTCTCTCCCTCCGAGTGTGTGTGTGCGTGTCTCTGTCCGTACGGCTTTATATCAAGGCCACCACCACAACCGCCGCCGCCGCTCTACGCGTCCGTATCCGTATATATATATATATATATATATATATATATATATATATATATATATATATATATATATATATAGATAGATATATAGATACGCATAGCCACGCATAGGCGCACACAAGACCCGCATTTCCCTAAGGGACTGGGGCCTTCATACTAAGTAGGCCCTACTCCAAAGTCCTACCCTAACAGTTGTCCATCTATAGTGCTGACCAACACGAATTGAACGATTGTGTCACAATTTCGCCCTTAGGGGCTGTAAATGTCCGTCCGCTAATTTGAATCTGAACACTCGTCGGGAATTCGGCCGGCTGATTGCGGACTCCGCTTCGGAATTCCCCCCCGGGCCCCTTCCCGGAGAGTTGACCCCATCCCCTGTAATAAGTAGGGCCGAATATTGTTCTACTTCGGCAAAAGTTGGCGGTAAACAAAACGCGTTTGTTTCCTCCACGTGGCCCTATCTCTCTCCGTTCTGACCCTGGTGGCCCTGGAATGGGGTGGCGGGGGGGGGACACGACCCTTTAATCGAGTTTTTGGTTCTCTTCCTTATCGGAATACGCGGAATATTCCATCATAATATGCGGATTAAAAGAGAGAGAGAGGATAGTTTCCGCGTTAGGTCGCCGCTTGTGGTTTTACTATCAGTGCGGTGTTTTT
Source organism: Lethocerus indicus (assembly GCA_019843655.1). Classification (NCBI taxonomy): domain Eukaryota; kingdom Metazoa; phylum Arthropoda; class Insecta; order Hemiptera; family Belostomatidae; genus Lethocerus; species Lethocerus indicus. The sequence continues at coordinate 18,990,463 of JACDQD010000011.1, forward strand.
TCTATTTTTTGTCCGCTCCCCAGCTGTATTGAAATTATCGTCCGATTAGCAAATAGACTGTTAACGTTATCTCCCGGCCGGTATATAAGGAGGATAAGAAGCGAAATGTTGTAATTTGTTCGAAACGCCTAATTGTCGACGCCGAGTATACCACCGAAGGAAATTTGTTAGGATAATAGGGTCGTAAATATTCTTCCCTTCGGCTTTTCCAAAGTGTTTTTTTTCTGGAGGGCCGAATTGGCGAAATTGTAGGGCCGACCGAGTGCCCGGCGATGCCACTTGACGATGACGGCGGGGGCGCTTAAGGGTGTCTCACGATCTGAGCAGGAAAAATTGGTCGGAATCCTTATTTTTTTTTCTAAAATACGCCCAACGTGTGGAAATATCCCGACCAAGAATTGTTGTTATTGGCGGCCAAGTGTCCCCCGGCGTACAGGAAAATCGTTGAGCGGGGTTCTAAAACAGAACTTAACAAAAAGAATAAAAGAGCCGAGAGGGAGAGGGAGAGGGAGAGAGTAGGAGTGGTCGGTGTCGCGTGTGTCTGTGTGTGCTCGCTGAGGGTTCAAGGGAGTGCAAAGCTTTGTAAAGGAGGAGGAGGAGGAGGAGGAGGAGGAGGAGGAGGAGGAGGAGGGAGGAGGAGGAGCGCCTCCTTCTTGGCCTTAGGCCAAGCCCGCTAAGCTTCGCCCGCAACACTTTGCCCTAGGTCGGAGCGAAAGGATGGACGAGGCCGGCAGGCCGGGGGGGGGGGAGGGGAGGTTTAAATTTTGAAACGGCCCTTTAAGGGCCACCCTCGGGGTGGGGGGGGCTATCGACGTTCGCCTCCCGGTCCGGTTTTAGTACCCGCGCAGTTTTAGCACCGAAAACAGAAAACAAGATGAACTATCTATATATACAGAGGGGTAAAAAAAAAATGTATCCACCCTTTAAAAGTCCACAACTTTCAAACTAATTGACGGTGTTGTGTCTCATTTTTTGGTACGTCTTATAGTAGTTGCGGCGATCGCGCCATACAATACGTTTTGTCAGTTGACACAGTCGCCGTATAGTCAGTGTTCTGTTGTGTCAGTTGTACCTTGTTGTACTCGAGAGTAGACGTGGCCGGCGCGCAAGGCTTAGAATTGGGATGGAAGTAAGTCCAGTTTTGAAGTGGGTATTTTAAGTACGGAAACAACGTCAATCGCGAAATGAGTATCGAACAGAGCCAATATCCGAACTGAACACGTGTCTGTGGATGTTAATAACGGTGGACCGTTTCGAACACCCACAGTGTGTGATATATCTTTAAGTCGGACTTTAAGCTACACTTTCACCAAAAATGAGACACAACTCCGTCAATTAGTCTGCAAGTTATGGACTGTTAAACAGTGGATACATTTTTTTGGACCACCCTCTGTATATATATATATATATATATATATATATATATATATATATATATACGCGGTAACGCATTGAACGGTTACGGTGGACTGCGCAAACCGTAACTTTTCCTGGTACGAATATAGCTTTTCCAAATATAAGCGCCCTCTCGGATGGCGGAAAATGCCGCCGGTTTCGCCCGTCCACTTCCCGGTTTCATCGGCTACTTTATATATATATATATATAAATAAAAAGTATATTCGGGTAACCTGTCTCTCTCGGACAAGGTCTAGGACGCGGGCCCGCAGCGATATACCGGTCTAAATTTTAATCTATAACTAGACCCGGCTTCGGGCGGCCCGCCCGGATACAGTTGTAAATTGTTGTCCGGGAGTCCGTGCGGGAAATTTCTCCCGTATATTGAAAAGCCAGGAAGTCCAAATGGGCCGTGCGCTTCCAGACGGGGACCGTTGGGGGGGGACCGATCGGAGACCGACGAAGAGAGTGAGAGGGAACGAGCCGTGAAGTTCAAGGGTAACGCGGACTTGGGCGAAGAGGAGGAGGAGGAGGAGGAGGAGGAGGAGGAGGAGGAGGAGGAGGCTATTTTTGTGCACAGTCGGGAAGAGAACAGACCCCCGGGGAAAGTGGTTGGTCGAGGTTAGTGCGCCAGAGAGGGAGGGAGAGGAGAGAGGGAGAGAGAGAGAGAGAGGGAGGGAATGAGGGAGACAGACCGGGATCTAAATGTCAGCCACAAAGGATGTAGAGAGTGGCTAATCACTTCCCAAATTACAATTCCCATTATAATCCCAGTATACGGTCCCACCACCGGGTTACGGGCGCTATAACTTAGCTATAAGCTTAGCGTTCCCGAAAATTCCCTTTACAGGATGAAGTACTTGAAGTGTATTCGTTTCGTGGTCCATCCTCGTCGAAGTAATCGGGTACGTTTTTCCGGGATCACCGGCCTTACGACTACGCCGAGGACGACTTTCCTCTATAAACGGCCCGTTTCAGGGCCAACCGATAATTTCCGGGTCTCCGGTAGAAATTTTTTTTTTTTCCCGTTTATGAATTTCCGTCGATTGAATAGTGTACTGAGGACGGTCGTATCTGTGTTACAGTTAGCGACGCGTACGGGGGTTACATGGGCCCGCCACAAAACTACTTCGCCCAGCCGCAGCCGCCTTCGCCGCCGAGGGCCAGCGTGATACAGGCGGCGGCCTCCAGCTCCCACGACGACATCTACCTGCTGGAGATGGGCTTCCAGAACAGGATGAAGAAGAAGATCAAGAGGTCGAAGAGCGGCGACGGCCCGACCACCTGCGGACCCAAGCGCAAGAGCAGAGAAGGTAATTTGAACTCGGCTGTTCGCCATTAAAGTCGCCCTTTCGTCAACGAATTTCGGTTACTCAACCTGCCGGTTTTCCCCCAATTTCCAGGCTCGACGACGTACCTGTGGGAATTCCTCCTGAAATTGCTCCAGGACAGGGACTACTGTCCGCGCTACATCAAATGGACGAACAGGGAGAAGGGCGTCTTCAAGCTGGTCGATTCCAAGGCGGTCTCCAGGCTGTGGGGCCTGCACAAGAACAAGCCGGACATGAACTACGAGACGATGGGCGAGCCCTCAGGTAAACGCCGGATACGTTTGGTGGCGGCCCGCCTCAACTTTTGCCTTTCGACGGCCCGCCAATTGAAGGTTGAGACGTTCTAACGCCGTAATTTTCTTTTGTCCCCCAGGTATTACTACCAGCGAGGAATCCTGGCCAAAGTGGACGGCCAGAGGCTGGTCTACCAGTTCGTCGACGTGCCGAAGGACATTGTCGAGATCGACTGCAGCGGAGCGTGACCCCAGTCAACGTCTCGCCCTTCTTAATCCTCTCAAGACAATTTCTATAAAGGTGGTATTTTTTTCAGTAATTGAAAAAAAAAAAAAAAAATCCACAAACCGTCGACGACTCTAGACCGGCCCCCCTTGCCGGAAATTGTGCGAAGGAAGGGAATTTTCGCTGATGAAGGTCCAACTTTGAAACCTGCCCCCCGCCAACCCCCCGCCCCCCCCCGGCTAAAGAGAAGGAGGAACTTGACCGAAAACCCCCGCTTTGTCCACGACCCAAAACCCAACAACAACAACAACAAAGCCGCCGCCCCCATCAACGCCCAACCCGACATTCCACAAATTTAATACCCGTTGTTTGATAGAGAAAATTATGGACGACCATCTCTCTTTTTCTCTCTCTTCCGTCTTCTTATTCTTCTTCGTAATTTTTCTCCTTTTGAACGGTTAATCTTCGTGTCAGTGAGAGCCAAGCAGGGGGGGGAAAGAGAAACTGATTCCTCGGCAACTTGAAATAAAAAAAAAAAATAATAATAATTTTTAATATATTTAGTTAACGTTACCAGTGAAATGTTTATTGTATACGTCCGGTATACAATATTGTACTAATACATGTAAATGTAAGTATGTATGTATGAGTGTATTTGTTATAGTTGTCGGGATTATTTGAATTGATTTTTCTTTCACCCCCCCCCCCCCTCCCCGGAAGATAAAAAGAAGAAAAAAAAACAGTTTTTCCTCCCTTTTCAAATAAAATACTAATTATAATTGTTCTTTGTACATATAACTATAGAAAAAAAAAATTTTTAAATGTTCTACTATCAATGTTGCATCTCTCCTCTGAATTTATTCGATAATTGTTAGATATAATAAATATATATATTTAATACACACACATACACACACACACACACACATACACAGAAATACACAAAATATGTGCTCAGTCGATGTGGCTACTAATTTGGATGGCTCTTTGTTATTATAAAAACAGAAAAAAAAAAGGGTCGCCAAGTGTAGAAAACTAAGTTTTACTAAGTGTCTTTTGGCAACGAATGACTACTACTACTACTTAAACTACTTAAACAAAAAAAAACAGTTGAATTTTTGAATGTTTAACTGGATAAGATTATTTTTGTAATTGTATACAAAACAATAATTATTATTAATATCGAAAGAGGATAATAATAATTATAAAAATGCTAAAAATATATATATATAACAAAACGCCCCTTTTATATTGAGAAAAAAATAAAAACAAATATAAATGGGTTTGGGTTGTGTGTGCATGTTGAGTATTAGTCGCTGTATGGTTTACACTTTTCCGATGATTCGGTAGGCATAAAATATTTTTTTTTCCCTTTTAAATAAATATCGTAATTTTTCATGTAATGCTGGACTTTTTGAAAATGTTTCAAATACAGGGTTTATTAGGAAAAAAAAAATTGTGCGCTTTTCCGTGTTTTATGAGCAATTGTGCTTGATGTCTAAAAATAAATAACTTAGAAAAAAAAAAGTTTAAAAAAATTAATCGAATTTCTGTGTCTCTCGTTTGTTGGAAAAAAAAACTCTCGACATCTCTGATAAAATTTTTTAAAAAACTTATTTATTAGGTCAATCTTTTCGGGCAAAGGTTTCGATGTTTCGCTTGTCTATAATATTAATAATAGTTGATAATAATTAATTATTGTACGTATTTAAATTATAAATTGAATAAATACAACAGAAACAGCTGAAAGAGGAAAGAGGAAAAAATAATTGTCGATTAAATGTAAAAAGAAAAAAGAAATTTCCTGGGGAAAATGTATAAAATGTACAGCCTAATGCCAGCATGTTTGTTTGAGACATGTTCGTTTGTGATCTCACGATTGGTAAAATAGTAAAACAAACCGGCAACCACTGCCAAATTTGAGACCAATTTCTCTCTCTCTCTCTCGTTTTTTGTACATACCACGGAGCCTACCATGACTTATTTTAATTTCTTTTATTTTTTTTCTAGAACCTAATTGTTGTATAATTTCTATTTTGTTGATTTTTTTTGTGTAAGCGAAATTTTGTGTATAATTTATTTATTTTTCGTCTTTTTCTTCTTTCTTCCTTCTGTGTTTATATATCTTTCTCATTTCATTTATTTTCTTGTTTCTAAGAGTTATATATCTTTTAATTTACAAAGTATAAATATATATATATATATAAATATACATAGATTTTATATATAGAAATGTATATTATTGTATTTGATAAATTCGTTTTATATTAAACAAAAAATTGTACTTAATTAATTTGTGTTTACCATATTTTTAGTTTTTATTATTTTAAGTAATATTATTTTTAACTCCTTTTTCTGTTTTCTCTCGATTAGGTTTCTTTTCTTTTTAAAAAATGAAAATCTTGTACATTATAGTTGTCCCAGTGTTTACAAAGTAGAAATCGAATACAACCGATTTTAACGATTGTATAAATTAAAAGATACAATTGAAAGTACAAAACTATTATTGAGCAACAAGAGATTTTACCGTATTTTTCAAAAAGTGGAAAATATACAAAAAAAAATAATAATAAATAATAATAGCCATTGAATGTATTTTGAGTGTTCAATGTTGTTGGTTTTTTGCACTGTATTCTATTCCCTCCAGTTATTGTTGTCAACACACGAATGCAGACATTGAAAATAAATGGGAATACATTTTACATTTTAATATCTTATAATAATTAATTCGGTGTGGTATATACATAAATATATATATATATAAATATATATATCGTCGTGAGATATTTTCAAATATAAAAACAGATTTTGCCCCAGAAAGAAATAATAGAGGAAAGGATAAAGAAATTTTATTAATGGTTAAAATAAAAAAAACGTTTACTGCCAGTAATAATAATATATTTTTTAGCTATAGAGCGGCCTCCACTGCGATATATAATAAAAATGAAAGTTGTTTCTGATTTTGGCTAGGATTTCCATGTGTCGGGACGATTTCAGAGACAAAAACGGGGAATGAGTGCATGCATAGCTTGTTAAATAAGGGAGTGTATGTAATAAGAAAAAAGATGAAAAATGATGTGAATATATAGCTTGTAACGGAAGCTGTGAAAAGCCTTTGTTGGACTACGGTCGGACTATGAGACTGATTTTGGAATGAGATTTTAAGAATTTTTGTATTTTAAACCCACGGTAATTTTTTAAAATAGTATCGTCAGTTATTGAGGAAAAATGAAAAATATATTTAAAATAGTTGCAGTTGCCTTCGACATCTCTCGAAATATATATCTCTTTCTGTCTCAAAGAATCAAAAAAAAAATATACATTTCTTTCTGGTTTTATATCGAAAATAATAAAACAATTATAATGTTAAAGATAAATGGCTCAATTTTTAAATATAATGAAAAGAAATATTAAAATTATTGTTTGTATAGTCTTATTTTATCCATTCCAGTGTTTGGATTTTACAGTTTTAACCAATTGTCGTCGGAAAACAGTTTCAATTGCTGTTTAATAAAAACTAAGTGCAACCACCAATTTTATCATACCTGAAGATTTGATTGAATAATAAATGTTTGTATGATTTTCAAAAAGGATTTGTTTTAACGTTCTGGTGATTATTATTTTCTTTTTTCAATCTTTGTTTAATGAAAGAAAGTACCTTAGTAGTGTATGAAGAATAGATTTTAAAAGTTGGTGATATTTTTCATAATATATATTATATATTATTATATATAAAAAACAAAAATTGTGAATTTTATTGTAAATACTATTTTTATGCAAGATGGGATTGCATTTAACAAAAACAGTTTAATTGAAAAAAGTAAGTGTATTCAAGTTTGGAACTTTGTTCTATCGATATTTCAGATGTTTTACTTGTACTATTATATATGATATAATATGGATTTATTCACTGGATCTTTTAAATAATGCATAATAAAATAACTTACAAATTTTATATGTATTTATTGCGCTTTTATTACGCCCAATTCCCTTCAATTGTAAAATGTTCCTATATCACATTACCATTATATTTGAAGCAGTTAAATTTAATTTAAGATTGTTTGAAATAGTAATTTTTAAAATTAACATCGCTTATGCTAAATATGTATAAAACATTTTTATTTGAAATAGTAACACGCAAAATTGAATTCATATTATTAAAACATAAAAATAGTCGAAAATGTGTACGAAGAAAGTATTGCATTTGTACTTAAAATAAAGTGGTACTAATTCAAGTTAAATATTTGGCCAGCTGCGCATCGGCTCCATTGGAATTTGTAGCTCCCAATTGAATTGTACAAAAATGTTATATTGTCACAACATTTACTGGATATTTTCCGGCAACATAAGTATTAGAAATAACAAGTTTTAACTTCGGGAGGGAAACTTTCGAATATACGCTTATTGATTCTTATTATTCGAGTGTACATAAACATAATTAAAATTTATTCGAAATTGAAATTAATAAGTGAACTATATGAAAGTAGAAAAAAAATAAAACAAATATTATGAGTGCATTTTATTGGGACATTTTGAAGATTATTTACTTTATTGGAAATAGTGGAATATTAAGGAAAGTACGTAATATTTTCATGCTACAAACAATCAAATGCTACAACAATTATATAATTTATTTATGGATAGAGCTATATTTTCATTTGAATGAATTTAGAGTAGATTTGAAGATCTGTGTTCGTTCAGTTTGTTCCCATAATCTGAGCATAAGATTTATATCATACGAATACGAATTGAAGTTTTAACGAAGTAGAATTTTATAAGATTAAATTAATAATACGTAGTATTATTTTTTATTCGTTAAAATGTTATTTTATAATGCCGAATTCAATTTTTATTTGTCTAAACGATATTTAAATGTATTGATTAGGGAAAATCAGTGTACTATTTAATTGCGGTTTGTATTCCAATTATATTCTATTCATGTTGAATAATGGCGGCGGATGACAGGGTTATAAAATAGTTAATAAAACTGAGAAAATAGTTGAGCGGCAAAATTAATTTTCTTTTTCAAAAAAATCATAAATTATATATATATATATTTTAAAATTATTCAATTATTTGAATTATATATACGGAATTTGATTTTCCAACTGGCTTCGCCGTTTGTGCCGATTCAGATGGCCGTGCATCGCCTTCTAGTTTAACCTCGCTCGTCTAACCTCCTCAAAATGACGGATATTGACAACTGGATAAGTATAGCAAAAACGTGCAAATATCTGCCCGAAAATGATCTTAAGGTGAGCCAATTTTGAATTGACGATATTCTATTGTGTCCCGACCGTTTGAATATCGTCGCCTGTAAAATTGACATCGATTTTACTGACAAAAATTTCACTCTCTCTCTCTCTCTCTGTATTGGGCCCCTCTTAGTTTTTATACATTTTTGACCCAGAAATTATTTCAGTCGCTATTTTAGAAGTCGGAAAAGATTCCTATCTCTTTTCCCGTTGTTAATTTGACCTACAATACATTTTCAATACTTAAGTCTGACGATTTTCCATCGGTTCTCTTACAGTACTAAATTTCATTCGATTTCCATTCACTTTCTTTGTCCCTTTGCGTAATTCTTTCCCTCCGTCAAGAACGAATCTATTTTAAGATATTTCGACACACGTTTTGTAACGTCAATCGATTTTACGCCGTGTCGTTTTCAAGCCTCGCCGGTCGTTTGAAATTGCGTCGAAAACTAAGTTTGATTTAAAAAAAAAATAACTCGTTACAATGAGCCGATGAGCGGATTGAAAACTTTCACGAATTCTGTATTAATAACGTAATAATACACTAGGGCTTTTTTTTTTCGCTTATAGATAACTCGAAAGTCGTACACAGTCGTTTACACAATTTTTTTTTAAATCATAATTAATACTCTCGTGCAGATATTATTTTTGCCGGCGTTTATACATTCTTTCGGCCGTTTTGAATACTTTTAAAATGTTTATAAATTGACCTTATAAACGCTGGCTTGTTCGGGGCAGCGTGCTGACAGGACGCTGCGTCGAAAAACGGATCACACATATGTATACCGTTAATTTGTTGGGTATTAGGAATTTCGGTAAGCCCTTCACAGTTTCTCGACAATCCAAATTCGCTGCATTATTTTAAATATTACCCGCTCTTCAACCGCTTCCTATTTTTCCCTAATGGTTGGGATGGATTGGGAGTACGGTTCGAAACACCGGATATAGACCGGCGTCGGAACCGCCGGATTCATCGAAATCTGCGACATCACCTTATTCGTATTATTTCCCGCCGGTCGTCCGACAGATATCGATATTGTTTGTATTTGTTGTGCAGAAACTCTGTGACATAGTCTGCGATCTCCTGCTCGAAGAGCCGAACATACAGCCGGTGTCGAGTCCGGTAACGGTCTGCGGTGACATCCACGGCCAGGTGAACAATAATTATTCAAATATTCTTTCCGTGTAATTATTATTAATAATAACAATCGGTATTATTTATCGACGATTAAATTCGTTCCCATCTTAAGAGGCTCGCCTCTCGATATTTTCAAAATTCAAATTTGAAATAGGAAAAAATATTTCTAGGAAGAATATTTCTAATTGTTCGGCGATGACGGCGCAAAACCGAATATAATTTATAATTTCTTCCCCGTAATCTATTTTTATTGTTTTTTTTTCTGTTTCTCAGTTTTACGATCTTGAAGAACTGTTCAGAAATGGTGGCCAGGTTCCCGACACTAATTATATATTTATGGGCGATTTCGTCGATAGAGGCTATTACAGTCTGGAAACTTTCACGCGGCTTTTGACGCTGAAAGCGAGATGGCCCGACAGGATAACATTGCTGAGGGGAAATCACGAATCGAGGCAGATAACGCAGGTCTACGGATTTTACGGTAACTTCGTTATTCAACACCGGAACAGAAATCGTAACTTCTCTCTCGGTTTTCTCGCTATCCGATCTTCCAAACTTTTTAAGTGTCGATTTTATTTTCGGTGTCGAGATAAAATTTTGTACCGTTCGCGCGAATGTCCGAATAATTTATTTTCGCGCAAAGTTGACAAAACTCGAAGATAATTCGGTAAAAACGGTTTTTTTCTTGTCCCCAGATGAATGTCACAACAAATACGGAAATCCAAACGCATGGAAATATTGCTGTAGGGTATTTGATTTATTGGCCGTTGCCGCTGTGAGTACTATATATTATATATATATATATTATACAAATTTTTAGTTACATGAATAATACTATCTTGATCGATATTGTTCATTCGTATTATGTTGTCGAATTATGATACAAATACATAAAGAAGATGAGACAACGTTGTTGTATGATGTTTTATCCAGTGCTGAATAATTTTCAAATGGAACTTTGTGGTGAAATTTCTGAAAAATGAGCATTCCTTCGTTGAAAGTATACTTTCAAATTTGAACACGCTGCGACAACATGTTGCTTACGTCAGAATACCCGTCGCACCGATTGTGGAACGCAATATATTTTTTATTATTGTACATTATTTAATTTTATCACTGTTTTTCAGTTAATAGACGAACAAGTGTTGTGCGTTCACGGCGGCCTCTCTCCGGACATTCAGACTCTAGATCAGATTCGCTGTATAGAAAGGAATCAAGAAATACCGTACAAAGGTACTTTATTTCTTTTTTTTTTTTTTTTTTTTAATTTTGTTCATTTCCTGAGGATAGTTTCGTCGGTACTATTTACGGTCAAAAATTATTGGTCGGATTTGTTTCATTTCGATCAAATTGATCCTCTTGTTTCAGTCACTGCATGAAATTGTACGGGCGAAAATTTTTGAAATTTCAAACATTTTTTATTTTTTTTTTTGGAAACCAAACCCGAGTGGGCTCCATCATCAGGGTCCAACTTAAAAAACCAGTTTATAACTCAGTTTTTGTGTTGAAAAACTACTTTTTAATCCAGTTTTTGCGTTGAAATGCACATTTTAACCCGGTTGTTGGGGTGAAAAGCCACCCCCTATAAAACAGGTTTTTTTGTCAATAAAGTACTTTTAAATCCGTTTTTTTTTGTTGAAAAACCACTTAATAGCGCTAATTTTATTTCCTTATATATATTGTATTCGATTATTACGTAGATTTCGTGTGTTTCTGTCTCCTCTCTCGCCGGTTCGGTCTTCTGCCAGACCGGTTTCGGCCGTCTTCAGTAGCGCTGTGTCAGCCACTCAACTATTGGTGTCGAGTTGACAGTGACAGTACAGTCCAGGGAAAAACATCCAGTGTGACTGACACGGAGCGCTACTGAAGACGGCGAGCGGCCGAAACCGGTCTGGCGAAGACGGGAGACTGGAGTGCGCACGAAATCTACGGTATTCGGAGCCTTCGCAGACCACAAAACAGGCATTCCGAAATAGTATTTGATTATATCGGCAATAATATATTACTGTTTGTACTGTACGAACAGGGGCGTTTTGCGACCTCGTCTGGTCGGACCCCGAAGAGGTCGAGACTTGGGGTGTGAGCCCGAGGGGCGCCGGATGGCTCTTCGGCGCCGACGTCACCCACCAGTTCCTCGAGTTGAACAAACTGAAGCTGATATGCAGGGCCCACCAGCTAGTACACGAAGGTAACTTTACCGACGTATACGCGTCGACAACTTTTATTGAACCGTCCATATTGTTGTTTCCTTTTTTCGTTTTTCGTCCTCAAACACGTCGGTGCGCGTGTGTTTGTGTTTGTTTCGGCCAGGTTATAAATACATGTTCGACGACAAGCTGGTTACCGTCTGGTCGGCCCCCAACTACTGCTACAGGTGCGGAAATATGGCGTCGATACTCGAATTCAAATCGACGGATGAGAGAAAGCCGAAACTGTTTTCGGCCGTACCGGACTGCGACAGAGTCATCCCGTCGAGAAACACCACACCGTACTTCCTCTAGTACAGTACAGTACAGTACTACCCTCTATATATACCCTTATTTTCCCGACCCTCCGCCTTCATTCGTTCCCCCCTTTCCTCGAAAAGTTTTTTTCTATTTTATCCTACCGCCTATTGTCTCTGTAACGGCGATCTGTTTCGGAATAGGAAGAACGAAAACGAGAAACGAGGAGTTTTCGGAGGGGCTCAAAAAGAGGGGGATCGAAAAGAAAAACAAACATTAACGAACAATTTCTGTTCATACTCTAGTGTTCACTTCTATACCCAAACTCCTCTTGGCGCGCGCTTTATAATTGTCGATAATTATAGTTATTACTTGTTTAATTCAAATTGTGTACTTTATTTGTAAGGAAAATTATATTCGGTTGTCCTGTTTTTTATATTCAGGCTGAAAAGTGTTTCAGGATAAAAAATCTCCCCCACCCCACCCCCACCCCCGCTGTATATTTGATGGAAAACTAATATTCGATGTCGGAATTTATAATTTTCTTGTATTGTTTTTGCGCGGTAACCGCTGTTGTATTTTATTAACGATTAGTTGATGCGAAAAAAGCGAAAAAACCAATTTAATGTAAATACATAAATTTCAAGATACGTGTATTATGTGCGATATATTTTGATTGAAATTTTGTGCCTTCGATCCAGTTTTCGCTTCACCCCCCACCCCCACCCCCCCCCCCCACCCCCGGATAAACCTTTTCATCGTACTCATATTTACCTTTTTCTTTTCGGTTTTTCACTCTTCGCACCGAAGTGTATCCGCGTTGTCGAAACATTTTCCGTTTCTCATAAGCCGAGAAGTATAGAAATATTACAATGGTTTTCACGGCCTCCGATAATCCATTCATTTTCGCATCTTGTATAGAAACACATCTTTATTACGTACTCTGTACGTTCTCGCTGTTGTCTGATTGAATTCAGAATTCCGTTCGACCGATCGAAAACACAAGGTGAAAATATGATCACTGAAGGGAAATAAATCGGTCTTATTTAGAAAATAACAACTTACTGTTATTTTTCTATTGCGTAGAAATTTAAAGCTACGACAGCCGGGTCTACGTATCTTCAGTTTGGCGACTGAATAACAATAGCTAATTTGTTATAGAACCGAAGATTATTTGAAATTATAAAAATTATATACTGCATGTTCATTATTCCTTAAAATGTGCTATATTTAATTGATCGTACTCTGTATACATATCTTGTGTATATAATATATATATATATATATATATATATATATATATATATATATATATATACATTGAAAATGAAGGTATGTCGTGTACAAAAAGATGCTGCATATAAAAACTTTTTTCGTTCGACAGTTATAACAATTTTAGTCCTAACAATATTCCGTACTGATATAATTTTAAAATTAAACAGTATATTGTAATAATTTATTATTATTAATTGTTTCAAAACTGCCATTTTGTACTGCGTATAGACTCTCGAGTGAAGAAAAAATGTACAGCTGATTGTTTCCTTTCTTGAAAAAAAAAAAAAGAAACTCTTAAATTCGTTGTAATTTAAGAAATCTGCCCATTTCCAAAAAACAGGAAATATGATAAAATTCCAAAATGAAGACGATACTACCTTTTTTACCTTTTACTATATTTTTCTTTTTTGTTGTGTCGACACATTCCTGAACAATTATTTTGATTATAGTGTATTTTTCTTAATTATTATTTCTCTTCTTTAGTTTCTGCACTATTATTAATTGATAATAGCCTCCCAAAGATATTATAATTTACAGTCTAGCTGATTGATGTGATTGAATAAGCATAAATTAGAAACACAAAAAAATTGGAAAAAACCCCGAAAAGATTTTTAAGTATGTATTATTTTTATAAAAATTATTGTTAAAATAAACGGATTTTGCAAAATGGAAAAAACTACTACAGTTGATACAGAAATGAAAAATAAAATTGTTTCAAGTTTCTGTGCAATTATTTAATTTAATATAAATTTTATATATATATATCTCTAATCCTTGTCCCAATAATCCGCAAGTTTTATTATCTATTTATTATCTGGAGGGCAAGGAAACCACCTTTTAATTCAAAGGTGAAAAATTACTTTTGGCATTGTTTTTTATTTAAAAAACCATTTTTGGCCCATTTTGCGCTTAAAAACTGCAATTTTGAGCCTAAAAACAGCATTTTCTGGCCGAAATACCGCCTTTTAAGGCCCAGTATTGCCGCTAAAAACCGTCTCATAAGCGCCAATTATTCCCCTAAAAACCGTCTATTAGCCTTAATTTTGGCCCTAAAAAATGCCTTTAAAGCTCCAAGATTTCAGCCGTAAAATCGCCAAATATGCGGTTTTTAGGCCCAAAAATGCGGTTTTAGGCCCAAAAATGCGGTTTTAGGCCCAAAAATGGGAATTTTAGTCGCAAAACAGGCCCAGAAATACAGTTTTAGGCCTTTAATTGGGGTTTTTAGACGCAAAATTACCCCAAAAATGCGGTTTTTAGGCCCAAAAATGCCTTTTTTAGAAACAAAAATGGCCCAGAAATGCGGTGTTTAGGCCCAAATATGCGGTTTTTAGGCCCAAAAATGCGGTTTTAGGCCCAAAAATCGGGATTTTAGTCGCAAACAGGCCCAGAAATGCAGTTTTAGGCCCATAATGGAGATTTTAGACGAAAAAATGGCCCAGAAATCAGGTTTTTAGGGCCAAAAATGGGGTTTTTACATGCAAAAGTAGCCAAAAATGAGAGCTTTAGACGCAAAAATGGCCCAGAAATGCGGTTTTAGGCCCATAATGGAGATTTTAGACGCAAAAATGGCCCAGAAATATGGTTTTTAGGGCCAAAAATGCGGTTTTAGGCCCAAAATGAGCATTTTAGACACAAAAATGGCCCAGAAATGCGGTTTTTAGGCCCAAAAATGGGATTTTTAGACGCAAAAATGAGGTTTTTAGGGTCAAAAATGGGGTTTTTACATTCAAAATTAGCCCAAAAATGCAGTTTTTATGCCCAAAAATGGGATTTTTAGACGCAAAAATGGATATTTTGGACACAAAACAGGTCCAGAAATGCAGTTTTCAAGCCCAAAAATGCGGTTTTAGGCCCAGAAATGGCGTTTTTAGACGCAAAAATGGCCTACAAATGCGGTTTTTAGGCCGAAAAATGCGGTTTTTAAACGCAAAAATAGCAAAAAAATACTGTTTTTAGGCCCCGAAAAAGGGCTTTTAGACGAAAAATTAGTCCAAAAATGCGGTTTCTAGGCCCAAAAGTGCGGTTCTTACACACAAAAATAACACAAAATAGAAATTTTCAGGGGGAAAATGGGGATTTTCGACGCAAAAATGGACAGGAAATGCGGTTTTTAGGACCAAAAATGCGGTTTTGGGCCCAAAAATGAGCATTTTAGACGCAAAAATGGCCCAGAAATGCGGTTTTTAGGCCCGAAAATTGGATTTTTAGACGCAAAAGGGGCCCAAAAATAAGGTTTATAGGGCCAAAAATGGGGTTTTTACATGCAAAATTAGCCCAAAAATTCGGTTTTCAGTCCCAAAAATGGCGTTTTTAGACGCAAAATTAGCCCAAAAATGCGGTTTTTAGGCCCGAAAATTACGTTTTTAGACGAAAAATTAGCCCAAAAATGCGGTTTCTAGGCCGAAAAGTGGGGATTTTAGACGCAAAAATGGCCCAGAAATGTGGTTTCTAGGCCGAAAAGTGGGGATTTTAGACGCAAAAATGGCCCAGAAATGTGGTTTTTAGGCCCAAAAATTTTTCGTAATACAAATTCTGACGACATTTTTGAAAAATCGAAAATTTTCGATTTTTTAGCTCTCCTTTTAGGGGCAAGTGTAACTCACTTTTGTACACTTGTGGTGTGAATATGGGCAAATTCTGACGACATTTTTGAAAAATCGAAAATTTTCGATTTTTTAGCTCTCCTTTTAGGGGCAAGTGTAACTCACTTTTGTACACTTGTGGTGTGAATATGGGCAAATTCTGACGACATTTTGAAAAATCGAAAATTTTCGATTTTTAGCTCTCCTTTAGGGGCAACTGTAACTCACTTTTGTACACTTGTGGTGTGAATATGGGCAAATTCTGACGACATTTTGAAAAATCGAAAATTTTCGATTTTTTAGCTCTCCTTTTAGGGGCAAGTGTAACTCACTTTTGTACACTTGTGGTGTGAATATGGGCAAATTCTGACGACATTTTTGAAAAATCGAAAATTTTCGATTTTTTAGCTCTCCTTTTAGGGGCAAGTGTAACTCACTTTTGTACACTTGTGGTGTGAATATGGGCAAATTCTGACGACATTTTTGAAAAATCGAAAATTTTCGATTTTTTAGCTCTCCTTTTAGGGGCAACTGTAACTCACTTTTGTACACTTGTGGTGTGAATATGGGCAAATTCTGACGACATTTTTGAAAAATCGAAAATTTTCGATTTTTAGCTCTCCTTTGGGGCAAGTGTAACTCACTTTTGTACACTTGTGGTGTGAATATGGGCAAATTCTGACGACATTTTTGAAAAATCGAAAATTTTCGATTTTTTAGCTCTCCTTTTAGGGGCAAGTGTAACTCACTTTTGTACACTTGTGGTGTGAATATGGGCAAATTCTGACGACATTTTTGAAAAATCGAAAATTTTCGATTTTTTAGCTCTCCTTTTAGGGGCAACTGTAACTCACTTTTGTACACTTGTGGTGTGAATATGGGCAAATTCTGACGACATTTTTGAAAAATCGAAAATTTTCGATTTTTTAGCTCTCCTTTTAGGGGCAACTGTAACTCACTTTTGTACACTTGTGGTGTGAATATGGGCAAATTCTGACGACATTTTGAAAAATCGAAAATTTTCGATTTTTAGCTCTGTGGTACACTTGTGGTGTGAATATGGGCAAATTCTGACGATTTTTGAAAAATAAAAAACTTTCGACTTTTGCGCAGTGTAACTCACTTTGTACACTTGTGGTGTGAATATGGGCAAATTCTGACGACACATTTTGAAAAATCTTTTCGATTTTTTAAGGGCAAAACTCACATTGTGTACACTTTGTGGGCCTGTGAATATGGGCAAATTCTGATTTTTTTTTGAAAAACTGGTAAAATTTTCGATTTTGCAAGGGGCAAGTGTAACTCACTTTGTACACTTGTGTGTGAATATGTTCTGACATTTTTGAAAAATCGAAATTTTCGATTTTTAGCTCTCTTTAGGGGCATGTAACTCACTTTTGTACACTAGGGCAAATTCTGACGACATTTTGAAAAATCGAAAATTTTCGATTTTTAGCTCTCCTTTAGGGGCAAGTGTAACTCACTTTGTACACTTGTGGTGTGAATATGGGCAAATTCTGACGACATTTTTGAAAAATCGAAAATTTTCGATTTTTTAGCTCTCCTTTTAGGGGCAAGTGTAACTCACTTTTGTACACTTGTGGTGTGAATATGGGCAAATTCTGACGACATTTTTGAAAAATCGAAAATTTTCGATTTTTAGCTCTCCTTTAACACAAGGGGCAAGTGTAACTCACTTTTGTACACTTGTGGTGTGAATATGGGCAAATTCTGACGACATTTTTGAAAAATCGAAAATTTTCGATTTTTTAGCTCTCCTTTTAGGGGCAACTGTAACTCACTTTTGTACACTTGTGGTGTGAATATGGGCAAATTCTGACGACATTTTTGAAAAATGAAAATTTTCGATTTTTAGCTCTCCTTTTCAAGTGATTTCCACAAGGCAAGTTAACTCACTTTTGTACACTTGTGGTGTGAATATGCTCTGACGACATTTTGAAAAATCGAAAATTTAGATTTTTAGTGGGGCAACTAACTCACTTTTGTACACTTGTGGTGAATATGGGCAAATTCTGACGACATTTTGAAAAATCGAAAATTTTCGATTGCTCCCTTTAGGGGTGTAACTCACTTTTGTACACTTGTGGTGTGAATATAAAAATTCTGATTTGAAAAATCGAAAATTTTCGATTTTTTAGCTCTCCAGGGGCAAGTGTAACTCACTTTTGTACACTTGTGGTGTGAATATGGGCAAATTCTGACGACATTTTTTGAAAAATCGAAAATATTCGATTTTTAGCTCTCCTTTTAGGGGCAAGTGTAACTCACTTTTGTACACTTGTGGTGTGAATATGGGCAAATTCTGACGACATTTTTGAAAAATCGAAAATTTTCGATTTTTTAGCTCTCCTTTTAGGGGCAAGTGTAACTCACTTTTGTACACTTGTGGTGTGAATATGGGCAAATTCTGACGACATTTTGAAAAATCGAAAATTTTCGATTTTTAGCTCTCCTTTAGGGGCAACTGTAACTCACTTTGTACACTTGGGTGAATATGGGCAAATTCTGACGTGTCGAAAATTTTCGATTTTTAACTCTCACTTTTGTACACTTGTGGTGTGAATATGGGCAAATTCTGACGACATTTTTGAAAAATCGAAAATTTTCGATTTTTTAGCTCTCCTTTTAGGGGCAAGTGTAACTCACTTTTGTACACTTGTGGTGTGAATATGGGCAAATTCTGACGACATTTTTGAAAAATCGAAAATTTTCGATTTTTTAGCTCTCCTTTTAGGGGCAAGTGTAACTCACTTTTGTACACTTGTGGTGTGAATATGGGCAAATTCTGACGACATTTTGAAAAATCGAAAATTTTCGATTTTTAGCTCTCCCCCGCTTTAGGGGCAAGTGTAACTCACTTTTGTACACTTGTGGTGTGAATATGGGCAAATTCTGACGAAAATTTTCATTTTGAAAATGAAAAATCGAAAATTTTCGATTTTTTAGCTCTCAGGGCTGGGGCAAGTAACTCACTTTTACACTTGTGGTGTGACACTTGTGGTGTGAATATGGGCAAATTCTGACGACATTTTTGAAAAATCGAAAATTTTCGATTTTTATTTTTCGTTTAAAACTCTCCTAAAACCACATTTTGTACACTTGGCCATTTTTATTGTTTAAACCGCATTTTGGGCCTAAAACTGCAGAGACCATTTTGCGTCTAAAATGATAAAACCGCATTTTGGGCCATGCGTCTAAAAACACCATTTAAGACCTAAAACCGCGTTTTGCGTTTAAAACGTCCATTTTGGGCCCTAAAAATCACATTTTGGGCAATTTTGCGTCTAAAAATCGCCATTTTGGGCCTAAAACCGCATTTCCGCCTTAGCCATTTTGTGTCTAAAATTCTTTTAGGCCTAAAAACCGCATTTTTGTGTTTTTGGTGAATATGGAACCCATTTCCGCCTTTTGAAAAATTATTTTGTGTCCTAAAACCGCATTTTCGAATTTTGCGGTTTCGGGCCTAAAGCCTGATTTTTGAATTTTGCAAAATTCGGCCTGCGCGATTTTTGAACCTAAAAACCGCATTTTTGAGCGGTCTAATTTTTCGTCTAAAAACGCCATTTTCCGGACCACTGACCGCATTTCAGGACCATTTTGGTTTAAAAACCGTTTTAGGCCATTTTGCGTCTAAAAACGCCATTTTTGGGCCTAAAAACAGCATTTTGGGCTAATTTTGCATGTAAAAACCATTTTGGCCTTTCAAACCTCCTTTTGGGCCATTTTTGCGTCTAAAATCGATTTTCGGGCCTAAAATCTCATTTCTGAGCCATTTTGCGTCTAAAATGCTCATTTTTGAACCTAAAACCGCATTTTTGGGCCTAAAATTTTGGGCCTAAACCGCATTTGCAGCATTTCTAAAATTTTGCGTGTTTTAGGTAAAACCGCATTGAATATGGGCAAATTCTGACGAAAAATCATTTTTTTTCTGGGCCAGCTCTGGGCAAGTGTAACTCACTTTTCGAATATAGGCAAATTCTGACGAAACATTTTTGAAAAATCAACAATTTTTAATTTATTTTGCCTCCTTTAGGGCAAGTGTAACTCCTTTTGTACACTTGTGGTGTGAATATGGGCAAATTCTGACGACATTTTGAAAAATCGAAAATTTTCGATTTTTAGCTCTCCTTTAGGGCAAGTGTAACTCACTTTTGTACACTTGTGGTGTGAATATGGGCAAATTCTGACGATTTTTGAAAAATCGAAAATTTTCGATTTTTTAGCTCTCTTTAGGGGCAACTGTAACTCACTTTTGTACACTTGTGGTGTGAATAGGGCAAATTCTGACGATTTTTGAAAAATCGAAAATTTTCGATTTTTAGCTCTCACCCAGGGGCAAGTGTAACTCACTTTTGTACACTTGTGTGTGAATATGGGCAAATTCTGACATTTTTGAAAAATCGAAAATTTTCGATTTTTTAGCTCTCCTTTTAGGGGCAAGTGTAACTCACTTTTGTACACTTGTGGTGGAATATGGGCAAATTCTGACGACATTTTGAAAATCGAAAATTTTCGATTTTTTGCTCTCTTACAAGGGCAACTGTAACTCTTTTGTACACTTGTGGTGTGAATATGGGCAAATTCTGACGACATTTTGAAAAATCAAAAATTTTCGATTTTAGCTCTCCTTACAGGGCAACTGTAACTCACTTTTGTACACTTGTGGTGTGAATATGGGCAAATTCTGACGACATTTTGAAAAATCAAAATTTTCGATTTTTTTCTCCGCCACAAGGGAACCAGTAACTCACTTTTGTACACTTGTGGTGTGAATATGGGCAAATTCTGACGACATTTTTGAAAAATCGAAAATTTTCGATTTTTTAGCTCTCCTTTTAGGGGCAAGTGTAACTCACTTTTTTACACTTGTGGTGTGAATATGGGCAAATTCTGACATTTTTGAAAAATCGAAAATTTTCGATTTTTTAGCTCTCCTTTTAGGGGCAAGTGTAACTCACTTTTGTACACTTGTGGTGTGAATATGGGCAAATTCTGACGACATTTTTGAAAAATCGAAAATTTTCGATTTTTTAGCTCTCCTTTTAGGGGCAAGTGTAACTCACTTTTGTACACTTGTGGTGTGAATATGGGCAAATTCTGACGACATTTTTGAAAAATCGAAAATTTTCGATTTTTAGCTCTCCTTTTAAGCAACTGTAACTCACTTTTGTACACTTGTGGTGTGAATATGGGCAAATTCTGACGACATTTTTGAAAAATCGAAAATTTTCGATTTTTTAGCTCTCCTTTTAGGGGCAAGTGTAACTCACTTTTGTACACTTGTGTGAATATGGGCAAATTCTGACGACATTTTTGAAAAATCGAAAATTTTCGATTTTTTAGCTCTCCTTTTAGGGGCAAGTGTAACTCACTTTTGTACACTTGTGGTGTGAATATGGGCAAATTCTGACGACATTTTTGAAAAATCGAAAATTTTCGATTTTTTAGCTCTCCTTTTAGGGGCAACTGTAACTCACTTTTGTACACTTGTGGTGTGAATATGGGCAAATTCTGACGACATTTTTGAAAAAAAAAAATTTTCGTTTTTTTGTCTATTTTTGCGTTTAAAAACCGCATATTTGGGCCTAAAAACCACATTTCTTGGCCATTTTTACGTTTAAAAACCGCATTTTTGGGCCTAAAAACTGCATTGCAGGGCCATTTTTGCGTCTAAAAACGCCATTTTTGGGCCTAAAAACCGCATTTCTGGGCCATTTTTGCGTCTAAAAACGCCATTTTAAGACCTAAAAACCGCATTTCTGGGCCATTTTTGCGTTTAAAAACGTCATTTTTGGGCCTAAAAACTGCATTTCTGGGACATTTTTGCGTCTAAAATCCCCACTTTTCGGCCTAGAAACCGCATTTTTCGGCCATTTTTGCGTCTAAAACGCCATTTTTGGGCCTAAAAATCACATTGCTGGGCTATTTTTGCGTCTAAAAACGCCATTTTTGGGCCTAAAAACCGCATTTCTTGGCCATTTTTGTGTCTAAAATTCCCATTTTTGGGCCTAAAAACCGCATTTATTGTCCATTTTATTGTCGAAAATCCCCATTTTCCGCCTGAAAATCGCTTTTTTGTGTTATTTTTGTGTGTAAGAACCGCATTTCTGGGCCATTTTTGCGTCTAAAAACGCCATTTTAAGACCTAAAAACCGCATTTCTGGGCCATTTTTGCGTTTAAAAACGTCATTTTTGGGCCTAAAAACTGCATTTCTGGGACATTTTTGCGTCTAAAATCCCCACTTTTCGGCCTAGAAACCGCATTTTTCGGCCATTTTTGCGTCTAAAACGCCATTTTTGGGCCTAAAAATCACATTGCTGGGCTATTTTTGCGTCTAAAAACGCCATTTTTGGGCCTAAAAACCGCATTTCTTGGCCATTTTTGTGTCTAAAATTCCCATTTTTGGGCCTAAAAACCGCATTTATTGTCCATTTTTTTTGTCGAAAATCCCCATTTTCGGTGCAAGTGTAACTCACTTTGGCCCCCTTGTGGTGTGTGAATATAGACAGAATTCTAACGATATTTTGAAAAAT
>JACDQD010000011.1:19012997-19020497 GCA_019843655.1 Lethocerus indicus
TTCAGTACAGGTGATTTCATCAGTACAGGAGTGCACAAGTGAAAGTCAGTAGAGCATGCACAGGCTGGACAGCACAGTAAAGTGACAGCAGTATGGAAAGTACAGGTGACAGTACACAAAGTGACAGTCAGTAAGTGAGTGCCACAGGTGATAGTCAGTACAGGTGATGGTCAGTACAAGTGACAGGCCTGGGGTACAGGTGACGTCAGTACAGGATTTGTCATCAGTACAAGTGACGGTCAGTACAGGTGACGGTCAGTACAGTGACTGGTCAGTACAGGACGCAATGGTACAAGGTGATTTTATCAGTAATACAGGTGATTTGTCAGTACAGGTGATTTGTCAGTACAGGTGACGGTCAGTACAGGTGACGGTCAGTACATAGTGATGGTCAGTACAGGTGATACTGGCAATAGGTGACTTACTCAGTACAAGTGACGGTCAGTACAGGTGATTTGTCAGTACATGGACAGCCTGTGCACATGGACAATGTAGTGCGTGAGGGATGGTGGTATGACAGTACAGAAAGTGACAGTACGGGTGACAGTAGTGTTGACAGTACGGATGACAGTTCGGGTGACAGTACGGATGACAGTATGGTGCAGTACGGGTGACAGTATGGGTGACAGTACGGGTGATATGCGGCAGATATGTGACAGTGAAGTGGCAAAGTGGAGATTACAAGTGGCAGTAAGGATGCCCGAAAACATGACTGACACTGCTACTGAAGATGGCGAAACGGTCTGGCTAAAGACCGAACTGGCGAGAGGAGACAGAAACACCACAAACCTAAGGTCACTTTTGGCACTTTGGATGTTTTTCTTGGGCATACCTCACTACACTGTGTCACTGTCACTTGCAGACTGCCGCCCTAAAGTGACTAACACTGCTCCCTACTGAAGATGGATGGCGAGCGGCCACTAAATCCATCATTAAAACTAGTCATTTTAACACTTTAGGCGGTCTACAAATGTACAGATCAACATTGTCTAGAATGTTATCAGTGCAAATGATTTATGATTCTGTCATGATAAAGAAATATATATATATATATATATATATATATATATATATATATGTGTGTGTGTGTGTGTGTGTGTGTGTGTGTGTGTGTGTGTGTGTGTGTGTGTGTGTGTGTGTGTGTGTGTATAATCAGTCACGGAATATAATTGTGAACGCATCTGAGACACGATGCTTGGTCTGTACTGGACAAATTATTATCCTTAATTCCTGCAATTTTGAGCTTTTACAATAGTCAACTGAGCTTTTAACACGAAGTTGTGCTTAATTAAACAAAAAAAAACAATTAATTGTAATTTAAAGCCTGCTGTTACGAAGCACAAGCATCAGCCTGAACCCTGTCAAATACTAAACCGCAATACACGCTAGAGATTTAGTGAATTCAGTAAGGCATTTTCTATTACCCCCTTTTATTACTTATTATTACTTAGCACATCTAAGTCTCATTTTTTTGCAGTTTTTCCGGAACTTTCGCCGGAGGTCGGTCTTTTCGCCGGACCGCGGTTTCACGCTCGCCATCTCTCGTAGCGCTGTGTCAGTTTCACTGTTATTTCACTTGCAATTGTCGAGTAACGGGCAGTGAGGGATGCCAGAAAACATCCAAAAGTGACCGACGGTGACCGACACGGCGCTACTGAAGACGGCGAAACCGGTCTAGCAAAGACCAAACCGGCGAGAGCATTTGGGCCATCCCCACTGCACTGTGTCACTGTCACTTGTACTGCGGTACTTGTAATGTCGAAAGTACGAGTGATAGTAGGGGTGACGGTAGTGACAGTAGGGTGACAGTAGGTGTGACAGTAGGGGTGACAGTAGGTGTGACAGTAGGGGACAGTACGGGTGACAGTAGGGGTGACAGTACGGGTGACAGTGACAGTGGGCAGTGAGGATGCCCTCAGAAAACATCCAGTGCCAACAGCGCTACTGAAGTTGGCGAAACCGGTCTGGCGAAAGACCGAACTTCATAGAGGCGACAGAAACATCACGAAACTGCGGTTGATTTCGTCAATTTTAATTAGAAATTATCGCCTCAGTTGAAAATGTCGTAAAACTCATTCATCCTATATCGACGTCACGGCGGGCCGCGATTGGGACGTGACGTCACGGACGTTGTCTTGATAAAATTCGTACGACGATCAGACGTAAAGTGTGGTTTCGACGCTGTATTTTATTTATTATTTATTACACAATGCCATTTTTCTCGTGTTGTGTTTGGGCGACTGTCGTTACAACTTTTACGCCACAATAAGCGGGTAATTACCGAATTGCGAATTGTAATAGAAAATGTATTTATATCTGAAATTCCCGGAATAAATGCCCTGGGGACGCCGCTGGTGCAGGAACTGATCGATCCCCGGCGAAAGGTCACTAAACCCTCGTCCCTCTCCCTATCTCCGCCTCTGTTTACACCACAGTGGTGCATTTTAGAGATGCACTCGCCCGGTGCATCCATCTCCGCCCGATAACATACTGTGACGCACAAAGGGACTTTTTCGCAAAGTTGAAATACGGTTTCGGCCAGAATAAATATTGAATACACTTCTCTACTCCAAGTACAGATATAAACCGCAACGAGCGGTAATAAATAATAGTTTCGTTGTATTCAAAATGTATTCCAATAGCCGTAGATTTCGTGTCTCCGTCTCATGTCGCCGTTCGCCATCTTCAGTAGGCACTTTGGGCGTCGTCCTCGCTGCGCTGTCTCACCGCCGCTTTTACTGCCCTAAGACCTGTCCGAAAACGGGTATTCTAGACCGGTATTTGATTTACAATGGAAATGTATTCAATAGTCGTAGATTTCGTGTCTCCGTCTCGTGTCGCCGTTCGCCATCTTCAGTAGGCACTTTGGGCGTCGTCCTCGCTGCGCTGTCCCACCGACGCTTTTACTGTCTTAAAATCTGTCCGAAAACGGGTATTCTAGACCGGTATTTAATTTACATTGGAAATCTGTTCAATAGTCGTAGATTTCGTGTCTCCGTCTAACGTCGCCGTTCGCCATCTTCAGTAGGCACTTTGGGCGTCGTCCTCGCTGTGCGCTGTCTCACCGCCGCTTTGCCTACTGTCTTAGAAATCCTGTCCAAAACGGGTATTCTAGACCGGTATTCAATTTACATTAGAAATCTGATCGTAGATTCTGTGTCTCCGTCTAACGTCGCCGTTCGCCATCTTCAGTAGGCACTTTGGGCGTCGTCCTCGCTGCGCTGTCCCACCGGCGCTTTTACTGTCTTAAAATTGTCCGAAAACGGGTATTCTAGACCGGTATTTGATTTACAATGGAAATGTATTCAATAGTCGTAGATTTCGTGTCTCCGTCTCGTGTCGCCGTTCGCCATCTTCAGTAGGCACTTTGGGCGTCGTCCTCGCTGCGCTGTCTCCACCGCCGCTTTATTACAACGATGTCTATAATCGTTGACGTGGGATATGAAAAGTGTCCGAAAATTCGTGTATTCTAGACCGGTATTTGATTCGACTACAGCCCAGCTTGATGGAGGGACGGGACCAATAGAATGTTGAGTCAATAGACCACTTTACGCCATAGATTTCGTAATTTAGTCTCCGTCTCGTGTCGCCGTTCGCCATCTTCAGTAGGCACTTTAATGGGCGTCGTCCTCGCTGCGCTGTCTCCACCGACGCTTTTACTGCCGTCCTATAATTTATCACCTGTCCGAAAACGGGTATTCTAGACCGATATTTTTTACATTGGAAATCTGTTTATTCAATTGTCGTAGATTTCGTGGAAAGTCTCCGTCTCACGTGGGGCGCCGTTCGCCATCTTCAGTAGGCACTTGGGCGTCGTTACTCGCTGCGCTGTCCCACCGGCGCTTTACTGTCTTAAAATCTGTCCGAAAACGGGTATTCTAGAACCGGTATTTGTCGCCGCTCGCCATCTTCAGTAGCAGAGCTCAGTCACTGTGTCATATTATATATGTATAAGGTCTAGAAAGCAGCCTTGGGGGTATTCATGCTCTGCTATCAGTACAACGCCGTCACCAGTTATAATATACGTTGATTACGGCGACAGGGGAAATTGATGAAAAGTGTGGGGCGAATGAAATTCGGTAATCAGACAAATCTCGACTAGACAGCTCAGCTTGACGGAGGGACGGGACATATATATATATATACAATAGAAGTATGCCGTTGAGTCGCCGTCTTCAATAGACCACTTTACTGCTACAAGTATATATATATATGCAATTTCAATTGTAATTTAAAGTAGTCGACCTGATGCACAGTAGGAAAGTCTGCCTTTGGTCGGACAATTTAATGTCCTTGTAATTCGGCCCTCCGGTCTCCAAGACCAATTAAATCTTGGCGTCCTCTCGACAATTTAGGCCTGCTCAAGTAAAATATATGGTCTATTTTTTTTTTTTTTTTCCAGTTGTCGACCCGATACACAGTAGGAAAGTCTGCCCTGTGGGGGGTTTTGGCGGTTCGCCAGTCTTCAGTAGCAGTGCACAATACTGTCAGTCACTTTCAGTCATATATATATATATATATATATAATAGGAAAGTATGCCTTAGAAGCCATGTTTCGCCATGTCTTCATATAGTATACTTGGTACCACATATATATATATTGCACGTATATATGCTTTGTGGGGTTTTGTGGCGTTCGCCGTCTTCTGTAGCAGTGCGTCAGTCATTTGGCAGTTCATATATATATACACAATAGGAAAGTATATTTGTGGGGTCTTGTGCGCCGCTATCTTCAGTATATAGCGTCACTTTGGCAGTCATGTATATATGAAAGGGAAAGTATGCCTTGTGGGGGCTTTGGGCGTTTCTGCTGCCCTGAGCAGAGCTGTTAGTCACTTGGCAGTCATATATATATATACACAATAGGAAAGTATGACAGGGGCGGTGCCTGCCGTCTCTAGTAGCAGAGCGTTAGTCACTTGCAGCTGGATATATATATAGGCAAGGGAAATAGCTTGTGTGGGGGTTTTGGCGTTTCGCCGCCCTCAGTAGCAGAGCGTCAGTCACTTTGGTGAAATAGTATATATAAATGGCATGTCTGTTTGTTCAGTTGTCGACCTGAGGCCAGTAGAAAGTCTGCCTTTGGGGGTTTTGGCGGTTCGCTGCTCTAGTAGCAGTGTCAGTCACTTTGGCAGTCATATATATATACACGTATATATGCATTTACCTAGTTGTCGACCTGATATACAGGGAAAATCTGTTTGGGGGGTTTAATGGTTCGCCGTCCAGTAGCAGTGCGCAGTCACTACTGGGGAAAAACATTAAAGCGTTGAGGGAAAGGACCGCCACCGCATTGAAGACGGCGAGCGGCCAAACGGTCCTTGGCGAAAGACCGCGTACTGGCGCAGCATAGTGACACTGATAGCAGGAAAATGGCGGGGAAAGTGGCGAAAGTGACCGCCGCCTCTGCTAATACAGTGAAGACGGCGAGCGACTGAAACCGGTCTACGAAAGACCACAAGTCCGTGGTACCGACAGGAGGAAAAGGGTGGGGGAAAAATCCGAATTCGAAAGTGACCGCTACCGCTACTGAAGACGGGGCGAGCGGCCGAACCTGGTCTAAGGAAAGAATTCGCCATACTGCAGTAAGTTATACTGAGTAGTGCAGTGGGGAAAAGCACTCAAGAGGCGAAAGACAGCCACTCTTCGCTACTGGAAGATGACAGAGCGGTCAAAACTTGGCCTGGCGAAAGACCGCGCACCGCAGTACAAGTGACACTGATAGTGCAGTGGGAAAAACATCTGAGTGGCGTGAAAGTGACCGCCACCGCTACCGAAGATTGGCGAGCGGCCGAAACCCCGACCGCCAAAGACCACAAGTACCGCAGTAAGAGCGGACACTGATAGCAGTGGGGAAAACATCCAAAGTGGCGAAAGTGACCGCCACTCGCTACTGAAGACGGGGCGAGGGCCAGAAACCGGTCGGCGAAAGACCACAAGTACCGCAGCATGAGTGACACTGATAGTGCAGTGGGGAAAACATCTGAAGAGGAAAGTGACCGCCACCGCTACTGAAGACGGAGCGAGCGGTCAAACCCTGGCCTGGCGAGACCACAAGTACAGCAGTACAAGTGACACTGAGAGTGAGTGGGGAAAACAGAAGAGGGCGAAAGTGAATATAAGAAGACGGGGCGAGCGGCCAAAACCCCGGAATATATTTGAATTATAAAGAAAAACCTGTCGATACGTAAAAATAGTGTCTGAAACAGCGTCAACAAGTTAAGAAAAAGTCTGTTACGACGAGTTCGAGATAAGGCGGAAATAAGGGCGGAAAAGGGTTTTACGCGTACAGTTGAAAAAAATAGGGCAAAACCCTTCCTCGAATGCCTTGAAAGATTACGGCCGATTAATTGGCTGAAATTCTAATAATTATATCGGGAGGAATTAATAAATTTTCTCGTTTTAAGACCTTGCTGAAATTTACGAAATTCAGTCCCTTCCAATCTACACTTCACTGTACGGAAATTTTGACGGAAAAAATTCTAAATCGAAATTTTTAAAAATAAGGTCCTTCGGGTGTGCTGAGCTTCAGTAGTCGGTGAACAATTGTTGTCAAATGTGAAATTAACTCACCCGATATCGAAGAGGGCTGAGTTCGCTGAAGCGGGCTCAATCCGTCAGTCCAATCCTGAAACAACAATCGGATAATTTATTTATTATTACAGTTATATATCCGACGTCAGTGGGAAAGGTATTCGGTACCGAAAGGTATTCGGTAAAGGTATTCGGCCTGTGACGAGAATTACGGTATATTCTAAAATAGAGTTGTGGCACTTTTTCTTTCTTTTCATTTTCTTAAGAGCAGAGACATAGAGAGAGAGAGAGAGAAATAAGAGAGAGACTAGAGAGAGAGAGAGAGAGAGAGAGAGAGAGAGAGAGATAGAGAGAGAGAGAGAGAGAGAGAGAGAGAGAGAGAGACGAGAGAGAGAGAGAGAGAGAAAGACGCGAGAGAGAGAGAGAGAGTCAGACACTCTGGAACGGTGACTTGCATCGCAATTCACTTCTCAGACCGAAGAGGAAGGAGATCGCCAGAAAACGGAAATGAAAAATATTCTATACACTTACTGATTCCAGCTCCAGCCGACGGCCCGAAAGCGGGATCCAAAGTGGCTGGAGACGCGTTGGCTATTGAAGACGGCGAGCGGCCGAAACTGGTCTAGCGAACACGCGAAATCTACGGTATTCCGTCTTCAGTAGGGTGTAGTAGTCACTGTCCTTTGATGTTGTGCATCGTCCGAACTAAAAGTGGCAATTGCACGGCTTTACTGAAGACGGCGAGCGGCCAGCCGGTCTAGCGAAATGGCGAAACCTGGGGTATCTACCGTCTTCAGTAGCGGTGTGTGTCCAGTCACTGTCCGGAACTTTGGATGTCTTTCGTGCATCCTCACTGCACCGTGTCACTTACTGTCGAAACATCCGAGGCGCAAAGTGACAGTGACACCGCTACTGAAGACGGCGGGCGGCCGAAACCGGTCTACTGAAAGAAGACCACAAGTACCA
>JACDQD010000011.1:19025497-19082997 GCA_019843655.1 Lethocerus indicus
AAGATATATACAGCTGTAGGTGTTCGAAATTGTCACCGTTATTAACATCCGCAGACAGAAACGATGCCGCCCCCAACTGCAACTTGTTAAACGTGTCGGTGGCTCTGTTGAACCTCATTTTCGTACTTAAAATACCCACTTCAAAACTGGACTTACTTTCATCCCAATTCTAAGCCTTGCGCCGGCCACGTTCACTCGACTACAACAAGGTACAACTGACACAACAGAACACTGACTATCCGTACAACGTACAACGTATTGTATGGCGCGATCGGCCCAACTACAAAACTACCAAAATGAGACAACTCCGTCAAGTTGCGGACTTGCAAAGCGGTGGATACATTACTTTTTTTTTCGTCCGTTGGAAAATAAAATGTTGAAAATGAAAATTTTGCCGACCGCGAAAATTGACGCCATCATAACTGTACATACAGTAAATTGGACTATTGAATTAGTGAGGAATTTTGCTGAACAAATACAGAGATTACCTAACCGGTGGCGTAACGCCGCTTCTATACTGACGGGGGCCGGTCTCGTCCGTTATTTTTTTTTTCGCCTACCGAAAATGATTATTTCGACAGAAAAACGCGCATTTTTTTTTACCTAAAATTTATTTTACAACACAAAAGCCGGATACAGAGTGGAGGGGGGGCCTCGAACTTTCGGCAGAAACGAGGAATATTAACGAAAATTACTGAACTTTGGGGGCAATTTGAAAATACTATTATTTCTCTACCGAAACTGTATACAGATTCCCGAAATTACAGTCCAAATATCGCTACAGAAAAGCAATTTAATACAATTTCTACTACGTCAACATCGATTTCGATTATTGTCATTTCAATAGTACTTTACAGTTAGAAAACGGTTAGAGAAAAAAAAATATATATCCGAAACTGCGCGGCGTTATCTCTCCGAATTGCCGAATTATATATCAGATTGATAATTGAGATTTATGAAAAAAATAACAGATCCTAATCAACCCGCTGAGAGGAATATTTCAGGCGGTCTCTCATCCGTATTTAAAAATTTTTTCCCCCCAATTTATACGCATCTGTAGATCGGTGAACGAAGAATTTATATCCGGTAGACGAAGCCGTATCGAAATCTGATACGGTTCGTCGCGAGATTTAAGTTTTCGGTTCGGTTTCGGCCGTTCGCCGTCTTCAGTAGCGCCGCGTCGGCCGCCTGTATGTAAACGCGGTGCACTCTCGTAGAGTCGAAAGTGCAAGTGACAGTGCAGTGCGGTGGGGTTGCACCCCCCGAAAAACATCCCAGAGCGGCTAAAAAAACGCGGCGCTACTGAAGACGGCGAACGGCCGAAACCGAGAAAAACCGGCGGGACAGAAGGAGATGAAATCTTCCACAATATTCCAACCCAACCCCAGGGCGGGGCACAAAACTTAAATTTTTACATCCACCCTATTAGAAGTGATAACAGCAAGTGATAAGAGGTGATGAGCAACTTTAGGTGTTACACGCACAGAAAAACGGAATAAATTCGTACCGACGCCATATTTTATAGTGACGACCGCATTTAATTTTTATACTTTCTATTGACATTGGACTTATAAAGTTGAGAAGCGTGAATAATGATAACAATACTTTCGTTCGCGGCCGCGTCCACGTGATAAGGATGATCGCGTGAATTCGATTCCAGGAAGGATATTTCTCGGTCTTATCGAAGTGAATTGAGGGACTTGATTCGAATTAAGCCCCTTAAGTGTCCGAAGTCTAATAGCGGAGTGGGAAATGAATATTTATATCCCGTTTTCGGCAACTAAGTCATTGCGGGTTGCAGCGCTATTCGCCCATTTTTTACGCACTTTTTACGCACTTTTTACGCACTTTTTACGCCTTCAAACCTCTTGCAGGTTCGAAGGGGTACGACTCAATACTCAATATACTCAAAATACTCAATTCTATGACATTTTTATGGGGCGCGCGACCCAAAAAAATGCACAGACCCGAAGGTGAGAAGAATACGCAATTATTTAGTTGCCAACCCAATATATATATATTTATTTATTTATTTATTTATGTTTATATTTATCGGTGTCATCGTCACCGATAACAGCGTAATTATTAGCTCTGTCTTTAAAAAAAAATTAAAAAAAAAGGGCACATTTCCGACGCTTCGCCACTTCAAGAGGGGAGGAAACCCCCGAATTACTCGAATTTATGGGGGGTGGGAAAAAATATTTTCCCCGTATTTTGCACCGGTCCAACTAAACAACATTTCGGACGACTGTAGACCTTTGTTTCGCCCACTGTTGTGACCTTTAAGGGCGCCAATCGGGCAGTGACAGTGACAAGGGTGTGTTACTTTGAAAAATTGAAAAAAAAATTGCAGTTTGACACTTTATATTTTCGCTGTAAATCGTACGATGTAATTGCCGTACGTAGAGATTCTCGTTGACCGTTTCCGACGGAGGAATTTTACGATACCGGTGACGTTTTCAATCGGTCATTCGCCAGACCGGTTTCACTTTGGATGGGGTTTTTTTTTGGGGAGGGTCGCACAGTTAAAGGGCGACATTCTGCGCTGTGATGAGACGCCAGAAAAGCGTCCAACGGAGTGATACTGAAGACGGTTATATTCCTTTTCGACGACGACGCTGCCACCCCCCCAAAAAACGGGTTTTATAAACGAAATTTTTCACGTATTTCTCGAAACAAAAATTAGCATAACGTAAATTCACTTTACTTACCTTGACTGGGGAAGACTATAGACCAGTGAGAGAGAGAGAGAGAGTGAGAGAGAGAGAGAGAGAGAAATCACACACACAGACACAAAATGAGAGAGGCACACACAGTAGGCACAAACACGTATATTTTTTCACTTTCGCGCGCGTGGCGTACGGCGAGAGAGGGAGAGAGAGAGTGATGAGGGAGGGAGGGAGGGAGAGGGAGAGAGAGAGAGAGAGATACGAGAGTAGGGGTCGACGACCGCGCGTTGCCGGAATCGGACGAGGGAGGGTGGGTGGGGGTTGGAGGGTAGTGCCGGCACTATTAGGCCGAGGCCAGCATCACTATAACAGTCACAACTATAGTCCACAGTACCGGGGGATACAATAGTGCGTATGGGGGGTGGTAAGACGGGGAAAAGATAGACTGGGGAGGCGCGTATAAAATGAGAGATAGGGTCGGCCGGGAGTGTGTATTGTTGACTGGAGGGTGGGAGGGAGAGAGAGGGAGGGTGGGAGAGAGGGAGGAAGAGAGAGAGGAGAGAGAGAGAGAGAGGAGAGGAGCAGGAGGCGCTCGGCCCGCGATCTAGCGGAACTAGCCAAAAACAACCAAAACTCACCCTGCCTGACAACCACCCCCACCCCACCCCAACCAATATTTTAATTCCCCACCCTCACCACCCCTAAGGAATTGTTTTCTTTTTTTTTTTCAAATCGAGGGAATTTTCCGATTATCCGAACGGGCGGGAAATCTGAGGTCCCGCGAGAGTACAGCCCCCTGCCCGACAACCCCCAAACAGAAGTCGGTGCCTATTTTAAGGGAAAAATTGAAGGAATTTTAAGGGAAGAATTGTTTTCTTTTTTTTTTCAAATCGAGGAATTTTTCCGATTATAGGAATAGGCGGGAAATCAGAGGTCCCGCGAGAGTACAGCCCCCTGCCCGACAACCCCCAAACAAGATCGGTGCCGATTTTGAGGGAAAAATTGAAGGAATTTTAAGGGAAGAATTTTTTTTTTCAAATCGAGGGAATTTTCCGATTATAGGGAATAGGCGGGAAATCTGAGGTCCCGAGAGTACAGCCCCCTGCCTGCGACAACCCCCAAACAAAGTCGGTGACGATTTTGAGGGGAAAAATTGAAGGAATTTTAAGGGAAGAATTTTTTTTTTTTCAAATCGAGGGAATTTTCCGGTTATCCGAATGGGCGGTAAATCTGAGGGCGCGAGGTCCGGAGATTTTGAAGGAATTACAATATGGTCGTAGAAACCGAGAAAAATTGTATTAATAAAATAATCTACTCGTAATATATGAGGTTTGAGAAGGCGTAAAAATGAGCGAATAACGCCGTCTCATCTCCAGCGACGAGACCCGCAATGACTTCATAAAAAAAAAAAATAAAAAATTTATTTCCGAATCCGCTATTTACAGACTTCGCACAAAAACCTACTGTATTCCGTAGTTTTTTTCGTTTTCTGTTAATTATTATCCGCGAATCGTTGTCGCGGTCACATCCTCGTTTCAGCTTTCATATTTCCTCTTTTATGAATCCCTTTTATTTCCTCTTTTAGGTAGGAAATTCCTACCTTTCCCGACCGTAGAGCTGGCTTGATTTCGGATGTCGCAAGCCGCGGTAAATCCAACCCCCAGTCCGGTCTCGGAATGAATGAAGAAAAGAAAAGAAAAAACCCGAAAAAGCGGGTCACTCGAAACTAACCGAGAGTGACCGGTCGCTCGATTATGAACGGTTTGGTGATCACAGGGACGAATAGCGATCGAAATATGTCACTGTTTCATTTTTAAATACCTGTATTTTGTGGCCGGCGAGGTCTTCGTGTCGGTCGTTCGCCAGACCGTCGTTTCGGCCGCTCGCCATCTTCAGTAGCGCTGTGTGTCAGTCACTGTCGGCACTTTGAATGTTTTCTTGGGGGCATCATCCTCACTGCACTGTCAAACTGTCACTTGTACTGTGGTTTCTGTCAGTTTGTCGTGTGTAAATATATATATATATATATATATATATATATATATATATATATATATATAGAAGCTGTTGCGATACTGAAGATGGCGAGCGGCCGGAAAACCGGACTGTTTTGTGGTCTGCGAGGGGTTGGAATACCCCGTAGGTTCGTGGTGTTTCTGTCTCCTCTCGCCGGGGTTCGGTCGTTCGCCAGACCGGGGTTTCGGCCGCTCGCCATCTTCAGTAGCGCTGTGTGTCAGTCACAGTCGGCACTTTGAATGTTTTCTTGGGGGGGCATCATCCTCACAGCACTGTCAAACTGTCACTTGTACTGTGGTGTTTGTCGTGTGTAAATATATATATATATATATATATATATATATATATATATGTAGTAGCTGTTGCGATACTGAAGATGGCGAGCGGCCGGAAAACCGGCCTGTTTTTGGTGTGCGAGGGATTGGAATACAGTAGGTTTTGTGGTCTGTTTCTGTCTACTCTCGCCGGGGTTCGGTCTTTCGCCAGACCGTCGTTTCGGCCGCTCGCCATCTTCAGTAGTCACTGTGTCAGTTGTCACTGTCGGCACTTTGTTTTCTGTGGAGGGGGCATCCTCACTGTTCAAGTGACAGTGATAGTGGAGTGGGGAAAAAACATCCAAAGTGCCGACAGTTACTGACACACAGCGCTACTGAAGACGGCGAGCGGCCGTGAAATCGGTCTGGCGAAGGATCACAAGTACAACAGTACAAGTGACAGTGATAGTGGAGTGGGGAAAAACATCCAAAGTGCCGACAGTGACTGACACAGCGCTACTGAAGATGGCGAGCAGACGAAACCGGTCTGGCGAAGGACCACAAGTACAACAGTACAAGTGACAGTGATAGTGGAGTGGGGAAAAACATCCAAAGTGCCGACAGTGACTGACACAGCGCTACTGAAGATGGCGAGCAGACGAAACCGGTCTAGCAAAGAGCCCTGTCAGGCCACAAACAGGTAAATTAAACTTCTGTAGAACTATTTAATTAACCAGAACTTTCCCTTTAAATATGTCCCCGAGGGGGACTGATTCCGCCTTCGCGTTACGTACGTTAATTAAATTCTATATCTAAGAATGGAGAAGATTTGTTCGGCGAATTTGAAATATAGAAAAAATCTGTTGCGATTTAATATCGGTATCGGGCGAAACGGCGATAGAATTTAGAATTTCATCGATAACAAGAGTTTAGCGGATTGGTCCGAGGCGATATCTCGCCTCTCTCTTATCACTCGTCACGCGGCCGAATTTGATAAGGAATCTTAGAAATTTTATCGATTAAGTGTTCGGAATTTAGATAAAGTGACGTCAAAAAACGGATAACTGAGAGACCGCAATTGCGCCTGGAAATAAATTGGGGGAACTCAAAAAAAGTTAATAAATAAATGTCTGGAGAAATTAACTTTGAAAAATCACCCTGACAGACTTTCACTCGTGACAAACGGACTATTGAATTAAGTGTGGAGAATTAATAATCTCGGGGGGTTGAGGAGTGTGTAACATTTTATCTCGTCGTTTTCGTGTCTTTCCGCCTCCTCTCGCCGGTGTTTCGGTCTTTCGCCAGACCGGTTTCGGCCGCTCGCCATCTTCAGTAGCGGTGTTCTCAGTCAGTGTTCCCACTTTGTTGGATGTTTTCCCAGGACAAACTGACGAACGCCAGAGTACAAGTGAGACAGTTGAAATGAGGATGCCAACGGAAAGTGCGTCCAAAGTGCCGAAAGTCTCTGAACGCCGCTACTGAAGATGGCGAGCGGCCCCGAAATCGGACCGGCGAAAGACCGCATCACGTCCGTAGATTTCGCGTGTTTCTTCAGTCTCCTCTCGCCGGTTCGGCCTTTCGCCGGACCGGTTTCGGCCGCTCGCCATCTTCAGTAGCGGTGTCAGTCACTTGTGTCGGCACTTTGGACGCTTTTCGGGGGGCATCCTCACTGCACTCTGTCACTGTCAGTTGTACTGTGGTATTTGTATCAGCTTGTCGCCTGTATCTTGTGCCGAAAGGCCCACTGAACACCGCTACTGAAGATGGCGAGCGGCCGTGAAACAGAAACACACGAAATCTCTAGAGTAATCACGCATCACGCCGTAGATTTCGCGTGTTTCTTCAGTCTCCTCTCGCCGGTTTGGTCTATCGCTAGACCGGTTTCGGCCGCTCGCCATCTTCAGTAGCGGTGTCAGTCACTTGTGTCGGCACTTTGGACGCTTTTCGGACCTCAATGCACTCTGTCACTGTCAGTTGTACTGCGGTGTTCGTATCAGCTTGTCGCCTGAATCTTGTGCCGAAAGGCACACTGAACACCGCTACTGAAGATGGCGAGCGGCCGCGACACAGAAACACACGAAATCTCTAGAGTAATCACGCATCGCGCCGTAGATTTCGCGTGTTTCTTCAGTCTCCTCTCGCCGGTTCGGCCTTTCGCCGGACCGGTTTCGTCGGCCGTTCGCCATCTTCAGTAGCGGTGTTCAGAGACTTTCGGGGCCATCCTCACCGCACAGTGCCAACGTCCGCCAGAAAAACACAATAAGCAGGACAACGACCGCAGTACTGCAAGTGACAGTGGAGTGCGGCGGTTGAACGCCGCTACTGAAGACGGCGAACGGCCGTCGAAACCGGTCCAACCGGGAGACCGAACCGGCGTGGAGAAACAGGCGAAATCTACGGCGTGATGCGGTCTTTCGCCGGACCGGTTTCGACGGCCGCTCGCCGTCTTCAGTAGTCGTGTGTCAGTCACTTTGGACGCTATTCGGTTGGCATCCTCACCGCACTCCGTGCCACTGTGCCACTTGCACGAAACGCAATAGCAAGTGTTATCCGCAGTGAGCGCCGCTACTGAAGACGGCGAGCGGCCGCCGAAACCGGTCCAGAATCTACATCTTCAGCGGTTTTTTTCTTCCCCGCATAATATACGAAGGACGAAATTCTCTCGGTACGGAAAATGTTGCAAACGTTTGCAACTGCGGACCGCAACACAGAATAGACGGGTTTGTTACCGACACCGATAATAATAGTGATGATAATAAATAATAATAATATTGGAGAAAGAAACATGTACAAATTTCGATGGGACGGCCTTCACGCCGGCCAAGTGTCCTTTGCAGGGTCCGTTACACTTGGTCGGACTTCGGGGCTTCGGCCGTCAAGGCCCTTTTTTTAAAATTAACTTTCTTCTTCAGCCGTTAAAACCGTTCAATTTTGTCCAATTTAAAATATCAACAGAAACGAGACGGGAGCAACAGTCAAATTTAGCAGAAAAGCACAGTTCGGTCGGACTTGAGGATAAGTTGGACTTTATCCAGACGGAAATGGAACTTCGTTGGCGAACATTTTTAAGGTTTTATAGGCGGTACTGTTGGAATACCAGTTTTTCTAGACCGGTTTCATAGGCGATCTTCATAGTCGGCGTTCTGATTTCATAGCGACGGTACTGAAGACAGAGAAAACTGCTTTTTGATTTTGATATCATTTCAGTGAAATGAAGAGGGGAGGACAAAAAATATTTTGCGTCAAACAAAGTGAAATTCGAACCCTTCAAAGCCCCTTCAAGTTGTGGGGGAACTTTTCGAAAAATCGTCGAGTTTGGAAGATGAGGAGGAATCTTAGAAAAAGATCCGAATCATTTCCCTTTTTTCTTCTTTTTCTTTCGACCGTAAAATATAATCTGCCCGGTTTTTAGTTTTTTCTTTTCTATGTCCCGACTCTGATAAGTACAGAAACTTTTCTTTTTCTTTTCCCTACCAGTAAGAGCATGTAATACGCGCTTGAGGCAGAATGCGAGAAAAACCGGTCTAACGACGCCTAGGGGCCAGTTTCTGTTCCTCTCCCTCCATCACTCCCAATCTCCCTCCCTCCATCCCTCCCAATATCGCTCCATCCCTCCCTCCCTCTCTATCATCCTCCTCCTCCCTCCTCCTCATCCCTCCCTCCCTCCATCGCTCCCTCCCTCCATCGCTCCCTCCTCCCTCTATCGCTCCCTCCATCCTCTCCCTCCCTCCCTCTCCCTCCATCCCTCGCTCCTCCCACTCCATCCTCCTCCCTCCCTCCCTCCTCCCTCCTCTCTATCGCTCCCTCCCTCCATCCCCTCTATCCTCCCTCCCTCCTCCTCCTCTATCCTCCCTCCCTCCTCCCTCCCTCCCTCCTCCCTCCTCTCTATCGCTCCCTCCCTCCATCCCCTCTATCCTCCCTCCCTCCTCCTCCTCTATCCTCCCTCCCTCCTCTCCCTCCCTCCTCCTCCTCCCTATCCCTCCTCCCTGTCCCTCCCTCTCTATCCCTCCTCCCTCCTCCATCCCTATCCTCCCTCCCTCCCTTCCTTGATCCTCCCTCCTCCGATCCTCGATCGCCTCCCTCCTCCTTCCTCCCTCCTCCCTCTCCCTCCTCCCTCCCTCCTCCCTCCCTCCCTCCATCCATCTATCAGGGTGGTCCACCGTATCGATTCTGAATTTATAATCATTTCCCCCCGCCCAACCCCAATTAACATATTTGAATCTCATTCAGCTTCACTTGTCGATTTAAGGATTATATATTTAGCTCTTGGGGCAGAAAAAATAGTTTAGAACACCTGTTCGTTTGCTTATGCTCTCTCTCCTGTCTCGCCGGTTCGATGTTTTCGCCAGACCGGTTTAGGGGCCGCTCGCCGTCTTCAGTAGCGCTCTGTGTCGGCCACTTCGGACGCTTTCCGAACGTCCCCACTTCGCGTCGGCTCTGACACCGCCACCGAAGACGGCGATCCGCCCCTAAACCGGTCTGGCGAAGAGGCCGAACCGCCCCACCGAACAGGAGAGGGCATAAGCGCAGGAAATTTTTTTTTCCGGAATTACTCTCTCTTGATACTGGAATATCTTTGGAATTTTATATAGGAAAAAAAATGTTGATAGATGCGCGCGCTACCGAAGATGGCGAGCGGCCGAAACGCCGGTGTCTGGCGAAAGGCCGAACCGGCGAGACAGGAGAGAGAGCGTAAGGAGAGGAAATTTTTTTTCCCGTTTAGCCCCAAATGAGTTTCAAATATTCCGCTAACACCGCCACTACTCTCTGAAGGTGATGGCGAACGGCCGAAACGGACGAAATCCGCTGTATTACGAACCCTAGCAAAACGGGTATTCTAAGGTGGGGAATAATAAAATTGGAAGATTTACGAGAGATAATTGCCGATATGAACAGGAGATGGGCCTATAGGGGCTGGAGGGGGACTGATGATGATGATGATGATGATGACGGTACGGGGAGTGACGTCACACACACACCCCGCCCCGTCCGGTGACGTCACGGAGTCGTTGAACCGGGCAGGGCCAGTGTCCTCGGCTGACCCAGTTCACCCCTCCCACCCTCCCACCCTTCCTCCCTCCCTCCCTACAGTCATCTCTCCTCGCACAAGGTTACTTACTTTAAGTCCCACAACCCTCAGGTTCAACAAACCCGCCGCACTAAAACACAGACACAGACAGAGACAATTTCTCTAGACGTCTACAAAAATTTAATTGAAAAATCTCAACACAGCCTCAGCTATTATTTTCGCCAATTTCCAACCGGAGGCCGGATAATATTTTCATGATATTGAACGGAAAATCGGTAAAATTTACAGTAGATTCCGCCCCCCCACATACGGTTTCGGCCTTTCCACCCCGTCTTCAGTAGCACCGTCTGACCGTATGCGTCTGTGCTGTGCCGGGGGTGTCAACATTTTTAAACCTTTATATATATATATATATATATATATATTCACAAAAATATTCCAGTATCCAGAGGGTATTCCAGCTCCTCGATTGGGGGTCAACATTTTTAAACCTTTATATATATATAAAATTCACAAAAATATTCCAGTATCCAGAGGGTATTCCAGCTCCTCGATTGGGGGTTCAACATTTTTAAACCTTTATATATATATATATTCAAAAATATTCCAGTATCCAGAGGGTATTCCAGCTCCTCGATTGGGGGTAACATTTTAAACCTTTATATATATATATATATATATATATTCACAAAAATATTCCAGTATCCAGAGGGTATTCCAGCTCCTCGATTGGGGGTCAACATTTTAAACTCACAAAAATATTCCAGTATCCAGAGGGTATTCCAGCTCCTCGATTGGGGGGGTGGTGTTTTTTTGGTAATTTTTTGCGGTTTCGGACAATTTATCTTCTGTGATAATTGACATCGTTATTATTATCATCGATTCACTCGTCAGCAGTTGTATTATATTTTGCCTAAAAAATTTCTTTCGAATAATAAAATTATTCGTCATCGCGGGTTTCGTCGCCGGACGGACGGAGACGGCGTGTATTTTTGTGTATTTTTTGTGTATTTTTGTGTATTTTTGTCTTAAAAATTTCATCTTAAAAATAGACAATTTTGACATTTCTATAAGCGACTGAGGGTAAAGTTTGAACTGAGGTAATTCTCGCCGGAATAAAATATTATATTTAATATACCTGTTTTGTGGTCTGCGAGGGGTTGGAATACTGTAGGTTCGTGATGTTTCTGTCTCCTCTCGCTGCTGTTTGGTCTTTCGCCAGACCGGTTTGTCGGCCGCTCGCCATCTTCAGTAGCGCTGCGTCAGTCACTGTTGGCACTTTGGATGTTTTTTGGGCATCCTCACTGCCCACTGTCAAGTGCCACAACAGTGACAACTAACACAGCGCTACTGAAGATGGCGAGCGGCCGACAAACCGGTCTAGCAAAAGACCAAACAGCAGCGAGAGGAGACAGAAACATCACGAACCTAGAAAATATTATATCGAGAGTAAGTAAAGTGCGGAGAGGTTGAAACCGGTAGGTTTTTAAATCTGTTAAGTTTAGAAGGGGGCGGGGAAGTGCGTGGACATTGACCCGGTTTAAGCCCTCGCCACTTACTGCGACCAGAAGAACTGCGTCTTCAGTAGCGCTGCGTCGGTCACTCAGGCATTTTCTGTCCGAAGGCGTCCTCCCACATCCTCAGAGAGGGATGAAGGGAGGAAGAGAGAGGGAGAGAGGGATGAAGGGAGGAAGAGAGGGGGAGAGAGAGAGAGAGGTCGGGAGGGAGAGAGGGATGAAGGGAGTGAGAGAGTGATGGAGGGTGGGAGGGAGAGAGAGAGAGGGAGGAGAGAGGGTGGAGGAGGGAGAGATGGATGAAGGGAGGGAGGGTGGGAGAGAGAGGGATGAACAGAGAGAGAGAGAGAGAGAGAGAGGAGAGTGGAGGGATGAAGGGAGGGAGGAGAGAGGGATAAAGGGAGGGAGAGAGAGGGAGAGAGTGATAGAGGGGAAGGGAGGGAGGAGAGAGGGATAAAGGGAGGGAGAGAGAGGGAGAGAGTGATAGAGGGCGGGAGGGAGGGTGAGAGGGATGAAGGAGGGAGAGTGATAGAGGGCGGGAGGGAGGGAGAGAGGGATGAAGGGAGGGAGAGCAATATGAGATGCACAAATGCACAATCTGTTTTTTTTTCTATATAAAATTTTCTACAACTTCCACTACACTCACAGAGTAAAAAATCAGACCGAAAACGGAACAGAAAGTTTGAAAATTGTTCGATCCTGGTCCAATACAAATTAGGCGAAAGAAGGCGAATTTTCTTACGCTTCAATCATTTGTTTGACAATATTAAAAATAATTATATTAACCCATTAAGTACAGTTGGCCCCAAATGAGGGTTAATGTTTTTAAATTTTTTCTGATACGACAGTGGTCCAAGTCATATATTTCTGGTTTTGAGATATTCAACGAATCGTTTTCGAATAAATTGACAAATATTTTTATATTATGCGACATTTTAATTTAGAATTTTATTAGTCTCGATTAACGGAAGTTCACTGTTAATATGAAATTTTGTGTGAATTTCATATGAAAATGTTGTATTTAAAGTTTGAATTGACTTGGACCACTTTCATAATTATGGGCACATATGTATTTACAGGAAATATTTTTTTTTATTATTACTTTCACTAATTTCACATTATAAATACTACATGGTGTTAAAATACTTGTAATTATGATTATTATTTAAAATAAAAGATGATGGGTCTCATGTGTCCCTTCAATTCTCGATTTAAAAAATAAAATATTTGACAAACCGTTTTTTAAAAACATATTTTGAAGGTACTATCTGATAATAGTGCATCGTAATTAGTAGATTTTATGCAAAATTTTCAGAAAAAAAAATTTGTCTCTCAATCGGTTAAATTATAATCTAAAAATTACTAATAACGTTAATATTAATTCATTAATTATAATTATAATTTGAGCCTATAGTTGCGGTGTATAGAGACAAAGATTTGACATAAATGAATAGCGCGAGATAAGAAAAGTATATTTTAGTAATTGCGACCGAACCTAAATTTAAATTATATAATAAATAGCCACACAGTTATTAAATTGAGTATCCCTACTCAATACAATTTAATACTGAAAGTATAAAAATGCAGCATTACACATATGAACGCATAAATTAAAACAGAATTACAGACGAAACGCATAATAAAACTATGGATATACATACTTTTTACTTTATAATATAAAGCGAATTAATATTTAATACAATTTATCAATATTGTCCACAAATTGAAAACTTTATTTTGTATAAATTATGTTGATAATGGAGAGCGATATCCAAAAAGATTCTCCTTAAGTGCATAAATGTAATGCTAATGGTGCTATATAAATGTAGTTGAAATCCAACTTTTTTTTTTTTTTTTCTATAATAAAGGATACAGAATAATTGTAATTTAATATAAAACATTGTTTAAGTGTATT
Organism: Lethocerus indicus; assembly: GCA_019843655.1. Lineage (NCBI taxonomy): Eukaryota > Metazoa > Arthropoda > Insecta > Hemiptera > Belostomatidae > Lethocerus > Lethocerus indicus. Next base: position 19,038,895 of record JACDQD010000011.1, read on the forward strand.
TAACACCTATAATATATTGTCTATCTAAAATGGTTTAGAATTGAACTGATGAGTCTTAATATATATACAGGGATATTTTAATGTAGATTTTCACTTTTTCTGAAATATTTTTCTAACGAATTGACATTTTTCGTTCCGAAAACCGAACTTTTTTGGAATTTTTTCCCTTAAGTTGGAATTTCGGTTGGAAAAAAATTGCGACGCATTTAATCGATAAAATATGTCTTTTATATTTTTCTCATATTCGGCTATGTTACTCGTATTCCTAGTTATATTTCAGTGGGTAAATATAATACTGAATAAACTAAAAATTTACAATTGCAAAAAATGTAATTTACCAAATTGACAATTCCGCCGTCGAAGAATCCACGGCCACTATGATCTACCGAAGCGTAACCTTACATTTAGGTAACAGTTCAAAATATGTACCTTTCTATAAGCGTTACTTAATTGACTCTCGTTGGATTCCGGCCGGTAATAAATTCGGACAATAACTATTTTATCGAATATTTATCGCTCAGAATATATATTCATTTCAGAATGGTATTTGCATCTCTTCGTTTTACGCCCGGAAAGCCTGTGTTGTCTAATCTCGGAAAGAGATATTTGGTGAGTGTTGCCGGGGGCTAGAGGTTCTCTCCTTTCAAGGGTGAATAATACGAATAAATGATGTACTAAAATAATATTTTTTTTTTTCCCACAGCCACCAATAGCCGATAACGTCAGACGGTCGCACACGGAGTCCGAGATGGAGGCGCGGAGGGCGCAATTAATGTCCAGGGGTTTGCCGAAGAAGAGGGCCATCCGGGCGTGAAGGACGTCGTATTGGTCGTGTCCGGAAAGGGAGGAGTCGGAAAAACTACGACTTCCGGTAGCGTACTCAACGATTTCGGCTATAATTTTAAGACTTCAAGCGACTGGGTTGTCGGGAAAGTTCGCGACACTTTTCCGAATTTGTCGTTCCGTCGTTTTACGTAAAGCGACGGCGAAGAGCGTCACCTTCTTCTTCGGACGATGACCGGTTTTCGGGGCGGTCGAAGGCGACGTTTTTATAATACTATCCCTTTTTTTAATCCCCCGTCACTAATCGCTTCGGAAACTGTACGTCTCCTCGTCGCTTTTGTAAAGCGATTCGCGAACGTAAACGCGATCCGGCGGATTTTTCACCGTTAAATCGTGCAGAACCCGTATGTCGTAGCCAAGCTTCGCAGTATAGTCGTGGATTTCGATTTATTTAGCATTTCCGCTAATCGACGTATTGTAGAGCTTGGATTATTTTCGATTACCTAGACGGCCTCCCATGGGCGGCCGGTTCTTGATCTTCGACATCGAAATCTCCGGCTTTAAACCGCCGTTTAAGCGCCTTAAAATCCTGTTTGCCGCTTGTGCGACATTTTTGCCCTTTACGAAAAAATGTAAAGCGTTAAACGCCTACAACGCGCTCTGTTCGCTACCGTATTTTAAAGGCGTATAAAACCGAGAAAAATCAAATCGAAATACGCCCCGTAGTACCGACCCTTTGAATATGTACGCGTATCGTTTATTTTCAACCGTTCCGATATATTCGGACCTTTCTGGACAACCCATTAGCCGATAGTTTGGGCGCAGCGATAAATTTCAATAACGCCTCACTCTATATACAGGAATCTTGCGATTTAATTAAAAATAATCGACATTTTTGGTTGAAATATTCGGTGCGGATGTCGTACACTCTCACTGCGGACTCGTTTAATATATCGATATATGTTTTCTATTCGATATTTCCTATCCGACTTATTGCCATATCATGAATTGATCCTCTCTGTTTAGTGGTTAAGGTCACAACTGGTGCGTTACGAATTTGCCTAAATTTGTTACGAATCGAAACGTTAAATGTTTCAATAATTTGCAGTAAACTTGGCCGTAGCGATGGCCTCGATCGAACCGAAACTGAGCATCGGCCTTTTAGACGCCGACGTATTCGGACCTTCAGTGCCGCTGATGATGAATTTGAAAGGCGAACCGTTATTGGACAAAGGTAAATTTGCGATTCGCGAATATAGAACGGTGCGCCGGTTGAAGTAGTTTTATTTTTAAAGAAAAGCAAAACCACTAATTCCTTGATTGCAGATGACAAAATGTTACCGCTGGTCAACTACGGTGTCAAATGGTAAGAAGAACGATCAATATCAATATCAATATACGTAGTTTAAGAATAGGCGAACCTCATATTAACCCTTTCGCCGCTCTAAACGTATATATTAGTAAAAAAAAAAAAAAACTGTGACCCATAAGCTCCGAACGAATATTTTCGCGCCTTGTTTTAAATTAGTTTTCCGTTCATTACGGCTATTTCTGTTGCGTATTATTTATTTACGCTCTGCAAGACTTTTTATGCTGGTTATTATTATTACTAGTTTTATGGCTACGAGCATGTCCGAGCCCGCATAATTATGTTTTAGAAAATCGCAGGCGCATTACACTCAGTTGTTCTTAGTAGTCTGAATAGGACACGTTGAAACGTATTAAATTGAAATATTTATATTAGTTTCATAAAGTCGTACTGCGAGTTTGTTATTTTTAATATTGTTTATTTATTAGGCAATTTTTATGAGGTGGCAAAATCGTCGAACCGCTAGAGACGAGCGAAAACGCAACTGCAAATTTACGAAACTAATTAATGTCTTCTTTCTTCAGACATTTCATTGAACAATGAGCACGTTTTCACTGGATTTATTCCGTCGGAATTTTTAATTTTATTTCTTTACGAGAAATTCAGTTCCGTAATTTGAATTGACAGAATTTTTGTCTCGATTCCCTATATCTCGTATAATACTAATAAATAAAAACTGGGGCCTAAATGGGTCAGATTGCGTATCATGCGATCCCCGAAATTAGACGTTTTGGTTCAACTTTCTGTTTGAATTTCAAAAGCAAAACCGGTAATTCCTCGATTGCAGATGACAAAATGTTACCGCTGGTCAACTGCGGTGTCAAATGGTAAGAAGAACGATCAATATCAATATCAATATACATAGTTTAAGAATAGGCGAACCTCATATTAACCGTTTCGCTGCTCTACACGTATATATTATTAAAAAAAAAACTGTGACCCATAAGCTCCGAACGAGTATTTTCGCTTTTTTTAAATTAGTTTTCCGCTCATTACGGCTATTTTCGTTGCGTATTATTTATTATACAATATTTCGTATTATATTGTGATATATACAATATCAACGTATTATTATACAATATCAATATCAATATATATAGTTTAAGAATAGGCGAATCTCAAGCTCCGAACGAGTATTTTCGCGCCTTGTTTTTAATTTTATTTCTTTAAGGGAAATTAGACGTTTCGGTCAACTTTCCGTTTGAATTTCAAAAGCAAAACCGGTAATTCCTCGATTGCAGATGACAAAATGTTACCGCTGGTCAACTGCGGTGTCAAATGGTAAGAAGAACGATCAATATCAATATCAATATACATAGTTTAAGAATAGGTGAACCTCAAGCTCCGAACGAGTATTTTTGCGCCTTGTTTTTAATTTTATTTCTTTAAGGGAAATTCAGTTCTCGATTCCCTATATCTCGTATAATACTAATAAAAAATATGGGGCCTAAATGGCTCAGATTGGGTATAATGCGATGGCCCGAAATTAGACGTTTCGGTCAGGTTTCCGTTTGAATTTCGATGCGATAACGCGTTTCGAATTTTGTGCAGCATGTCGATGGGATTTCTGGTTGAGGAAAACTCTGCCGTAATATGGCGCGGACTGATGGTGATGAACGCTGTCGACAGGCTGCTGAGGCATGTCGAATGGGGCCAGTTGGACTGTCTGGTCGTCGACACACCTCCGGGTACCGGCGACACCATACTTTCGCTAGTACAGAATCTACCAATCAGCGGTAATGTTTATAGCACGGACTGTACAGTACATCTAATTTACGGATCTAAACAAGAAGGTGGCGCCGGATAATTTCGGCCCCTAGTTTAAAACACTACGAAAAACTGTATCGATTTCGTGTTCTTCTGTCTCATACCGCCGGTCTGGTCTTTCGCTAGACGGGTTTCGGCCATTCGCCAAATTCAGGCACGTCAGGTGCCTGCGGGGCATTCTTCTATCCGACATTTTGCTGTATATACGGCAGTATATCGATATACAATCGGCCTGTCGTTAAGTTGGGGATGGGGGCCGATCCCGTTTGCGAACTACGATTTCACCGAATTATTTTATTATTGTAGATTTTTTGTGTTTCTGTCTCCTCTCGCCGGTTTGGTCGGTTTTCGCTGGACTGCGGTTTCGGCCGTTCGCCGTCTTCAGTAGCGCTGCGCTGGTCACTGTTGGCAAAACGCCGGCGAGAGGAGACAGAAACACGACGAACCTACGGGGTATTCCGACCCCTCGCCATCTTCAGTATCAAGATATATATATATATATATATATATATATATATATATATATATATATATATATATATTTACACATGACAAACACCACAGTACAAGTGACAGTTTGACAGTGCAGTGAGGATGATGCCCCCCCAAAAAAACATCCAAAGTGCCGACAGTGACTGACACAGCGCTACTGAAGACGGCGAACGGCCGAAACCCCAGTCTGGCGAAAGACGAAACCGGCGAGAGGAGACAGAAACACACCACAAAAACCTGCGGTATTCCGGAGTTGTTTTTTTTTCTATTAATTATTATCCGCGAACAGGTCACATCCTGTTTTCAGCTTTCATATTTCCTCTTGAAATTCCGTCCTTTCCGGACGTACAGCTGCCTTGATTTCGGATGTCGCGAGCCGTGGTAAATCCAACCCCCGTCCGGTCTTGGAATGGAATGAATAAAAGAAAAGAAAAGAAAAAAATCCTGAAAAAGCGGGTCGCTCCATTATGAACGATTTGGTGATCACAGGGATGAATAGCGATCGAAATCTGTCCCTATTTCATTTTAAAATACCTGTATTTTGTGGCCTGCGCGGGGTTCGGTTCGGTCTTTCGCCAGACCGGTTTCGGCTGTTTGCCGTCTTCAGTAGCGGTGTGTCAGTCACTGTCGGCACTTTGGACGTTTTTTTGGGGGAGGCATCGTCACTGTACCGTCACTGTCACTTGTACCGTTGTGTCACAAAACAATAATAACAATACACGTTTATATATATATATATATATATATATATATATATATATATATATATATATATACAAACAAAACGACCACCGCAGTACAAGTGACAGTGAGGATGCCCCAGAAAACATCCAAAGTGCTGACAGTGACTAACACAGCGCTACTGAAGATGGCGAGCGGCGAAACCGGTCTGGCGAAAGACCGAACCGCCGGAGAGGAGACGGAAACACAAAAAAATCTAGACCACAAAACAGGTCTGCTAAACTATTTCATTATTATTACGTCCGAGTGTTTGATACCCGTCGTTATATTGCAGGGGTCGTAATCGTCAGTACGGGGCAGAAAGCGGCGCTTTCGGTGGCGAGGAGGGGCGCGACCATGCTCCAGAAATTGTCTGTACCGATTGTCGGTCTGGTCCAGAACATGACGACAGTACGCTGTCCGAAATGTTCGCATCCGATATCAACGTTCGGCGGCGACGACGCCCAACACTTGACTTCGGAGCTTGGTGAGACACCCTACAAATTGTAGTCCGATATACCCGTTTTGTGGTCGGCGAGCCGTTTTCCAGCCAGACCGGTGTTTCGGCCGCTCGCCGTCTTCAGTAGCGCTGTGAACTTTGGTGGGCTGCGTCCTCACTACAAGCCACTGTACAAGTGGAAGCGATAGTGCGCACGAAAAATAAATTTATATTTTCAACAACGGAGAACTAAACTCGTACGTAATCGATTATTAATTAAATTTACAACATTTAACAGATCGTTTTAAACGAGTTAAAAAATATCAAATTTCGGTTTGGCGACAAATTAAATTATCGATATGCAGCGATTGAATTGAATCGATTGATCCGAGAAATATAAATAAAATAATGTTTATATATAAAATGAACTATAGACGTGTAACCAAATAGTGCAATTTAATAAAGAAAAAATTATTTGGTGACAAACTAATATTAGAAAACGATAATTATAATTATCGTAACGCTGTCCATAAATGCTGTCCTTAAATGCTGTCCATAAACACTGTCCTTAAACGCTGTCCATAAACGCTGTCCATAAACGCTGTCCATAAACGCTGTCCATAAACGCTGTCCTTAAACGCTGTCCATAAACGCTGTCCATAAACTCTGTCCTTAAATGCTGTCCATAAACGCTGTCCTTAAACGCTGTCCATAAACGCTGTCCTTAAACGCTGTCCTTAAACGCTGTCCATAAACGCTGTCCTTAAACGCTGTCCATAAACGCTGTCCATAAACGCTGTCCTTAAACGCTGTCCATAAACGCTGTCCTTAAACGCTGTCCATAAACACTGTCCTTAAACGCTGTCCATAAACGCTGTCCTTAAACGCTGTCCATAAACGCTGTCCTTAAACGCTGTCCATAAACTCTGTCCTTAAACGCTGTCCTGTACTACTACTTTCCTAAAATACGCATTTGTTGACTAAAATATTTTTAATTTAAAAAAAATAATTTCTACTCGCCAATAAAGATTTATTATGAATGAATAAAAATTAGGTGTTAATTGACGCATCGAGTCATTTTTAACCGCTTAAGATGCAAATTATTTTTTAATTATCCGCCAAAAATTTGCAAATTCTGTTTCAGCGTCATTTTTAATCGTTAATCAATCGTAAAACGAGTTAAAAAATATCAAATTTCGGTTTGGCGACAAACCTAAACTATCGATATGCAGCGATTGAATTGAATCGATTGATCCGAGAAATATAAAAAATAATGTTTATATATAAAATGAACTATAGACGTGTAACCAAATAGTGCAATTTAATAAAGAAAAAAATTATTTGGTGACAAACTAATATTACCTATGAAAAATACCAGTTGTTAACAAAATATTGCCCAATTGTTACACCCAATTCAATGAATGTGTATCGGATTTTTATCGTTTTATTCGATTGAAAATTTCAATTATAAACACGATGATAACTCCAGATATAAACATTATGTGATATATTGAGTAGACTACTATTTCAAGTCTGATCAATATTAAATTCGTTCCAAATTATTTCCAGGTATTCCACTGTTGGCCGACGTACCTTTGGTCGGAGATATATCTACCTGTTCCGATTTGGGAACACCGATAGTTGTATCAAAACCGGGGAGCCCTCAGGTCCGTTCTATTTGACAAAATTTTTCCCCATTGCAATTTAAATACGGCCCGATTCAATTATATTATAAATTATAATAAATTTTATTTTCCAGGCGGATACGTACAAGAGATTGGCGCAAAGCGTTCGTTCCTACTTGAAGACGAGAAGTGTTCACTGAAAACCGGATGAAAATAAGCCCGTCCAACTGCGTAAAAACTGTTAAGTGATACTAGTTCTAATAGAGTAGAGTCGTTTAGACTTAAATATCGATAATAGGAATCCGTTTGAAAAGGGTCAACTCCGATTAAACTCTGTATAAAGTGTATATAATACTAGCTGGTGTACATGGCTATTCTCAGATGGTTCAGTTTTAGAAAACGATAATTATAATTATCGTAACGCTGTCCTTAAACGCTGTCCTTAAACGCTGTCCATAAACGCTGTCCTTAAACGCTGTCCATAAACGCTGTCCTTATACGTGTCCATAAATGCTGTCCATAAACGCTGTCCTTAAACGCTGTCCATAAACGCTGTCCTTATACGTGTCCATAAATGCTGTCCATAAACGCTGTCCATAAACGCTGTCCATAAACGCTGTCCTTAAACGCTGTCCTTAAACGCTGTCCATAAATGCTGTCCATAAACGCTGTCCATAAACGCTGTCCTTAAACGCTGTCCATAAACGCTGTCCATAAACGCTGTCCATAAACGCTGTCCTTAAACGCTGTCCATAAACGCTGTCCATAAACGCTGTCCATAAACGCTGTCCATAAACGCTGTCCATAAACGCTGTCCATAAACGCTGTCCATAAACGCTGTCCATAAACGCTGTCCTTAAACGCTGTCCATTAAAAGCTGTCCATAAACGCTGTCCATAAATGTAAACGCTGTCCATAAACGCTGTCGCTGTCCTTAAACGCTGTCCATAAACGCTGTCCTTAAACGCTGTCCATAAACGCTGTCCATAAACGCTGTCCATAAAAGCTGTCCTTAAACGCTTTCCATAAACGCTGTCCATAAACGCGTTTGTTGACTAAAATATTTTTAATTTAAAAAATAATTTCTACTCGCCAATAAAGATTTATTATGAATGAATAAAAATTGGGTTTAAATTGACGCATCGAGTCATTTTTAACCGCTTAAAATGTAAATCATTTTTTAATTATCTGCCAAAAATTTGCAAATTCTGTTTCAGCGCCATTTTTAATCGTTAATCAAACACAGTTTTTGTGTTTTTGTGATTTTTGTTGTGCACCCGACTAAAGAAAGTAGAAGAATATGAAATCCAACGGTAACTGGATTTAATTAAGCTAAAAAAAGTATTAATTTTAATAAATTTCTAATCGACAGCTAAGTCTAAAACTTAATTTATTCATTACCTTACTATAAATCGGAATTGGGCATTGTCCAAATAAATTTATACCGAATATTTATTTTACTTCTTAATTCATCTTTTAAAATGTATGGTAACATTTTATAATAGAGGACATTAGTTGATATACAAGTAGTAATTTATAGCAAAGTGTCAATAATATTTAATTCGGGAATCAATGAAAAACACCCAAAAACCAAAATTTGTGGCCGATTTTGCGCCCAAAAACCTCAATTTTGGACCAATTTCGCGCCTAAAAACAACATTTTTGGGCCAATTTGCCCCCCAAATTGCGTTTTTTAGGTGAGAAATTGCCCAGAAATGCATTTTATAGGCAAATAATCAGCCAGAAATACGGTTTTTAGTCCCGAAATCGGCTCAAAAATGCGGTTTTTAGACCCCACAAATGCGGATTTTAAGCGCAACATGGGCCCGAAAATGCGTTTCATTGGCTCAAAAATGGGGATTTTTGATCAAAATTGCCCCAAAAATGCGGTTGTAGAACGAAAAATGCGGTTTTTAGGTCCAAAATGGGGTTTTCTTGACGAAAAATCGGCCCAAAAATAAGGATTTTAGCCCCAAAAATGCGGTTTTCGAGTGCAAAACCGGTCCAAAAATCATGTTATTATGCCCAAAAATTCGGTTTTTAAACGCAAAAATGCAGTTTTTTAACGCAAAAATGCTGTATTTAAGCCCAAAAATGCTGTTTTCAGGCGCAAAATGGGCCCAGAATTATGGGTTTTAGGCACAAAATTAGCCCAACAATGCGGTTTTCAGGCGCAAAATGAGCCCAAAAATGCGGTTTTCAGGCGCAAAATGAGCCCAAAAATGCGGTTTTTAGGCGCAAAAAGAGCCCAGAAATGCGGTTTTAGGCGCAAAATGAGCCCAGAAATGAGGTTTTTAGGCGCAAATTGAGCCCAGAAATGAGGTTTTCGGGCGCAAAATGAGCCCAGAAATACGGTTTTTAGGCGCAAAATGAGCCCAGAAATGCGGTTTAGGCGCAAAATGAGCCCAGAAATGAGGTTTTTAGGGATCGATCAGAAATGAGCCCAGAAAATGATTTTCAGGGGCAAGTGTAACTCACATTGGTACACTTGTGGGTGGAATATGGGATCGATCTGAGAAAATTTTCGAAAAACCTAAATTTTCGATTTTCAACCCGCCCTTTCAGGGGCAAGTGTAACTCACATTGGTACACTTGTGGGTGGAATATGGGATCGATCTGAGAAAATTTTCGAAAAACCTAAATTTTCGATTTTCAACCCGCCCTTTCAGGGGCAAGTGTAACTCAATTAGGGACACTTGTGGGTGGAATATGGGATCGATCTGAGAAAATTTTCGAAAAACCTAAATTTTCGATTTTCAACCCGCCCTTTCAGGGGCAAGTGTAACTCAATTAGGGACACTTGTGGGTGGAATATGGGATCGATCTGAGAAAATTTTCGAAAAACCTAAATTTTCGATTTTCAACCCGCCCTTTCAGGGGCAAGTGTAACTCAATTAGGGACACTTGTGGGTGGAATATGGGATCGATCTGAGAAAATTTTCGAAAAACCTAAATTTTCGATTTTCAACCCGCCCTTTCAGGGGCAAGTGTAACTCAATTAGGGACACTTGTGGGTGGAATATGGGATCGATCTGAGAAAATTTTCGAAAAACCTAAATTTTCGATTTTCAACCCGCCCTTTCAGGGGCAAGTGTAACTCAATTAGGGACACTTGTGGGTGGAATATGGGATCGATCTGAGAAAATTTTCGAAAAACCTAAATTTTCGATTTTCAACCCGCCCTTTCAGGGGCAAGTGTAACTCAATTAGGGACACTTGTGGGTGGAATATGGGATCGATCTGAGAAAATTTTCGAAAAACCTAAATTTTCGATTTTCAACCCGCCCTTTCAGGGGCAAGTGTAACTCAATTAGGGACACTTGTGGGTGGAATATGGGATCGATCTGAGAAAATTTTCGAAAAACCTAAATTTTCGATTTTCAACCCGCCCTTTCAGGGGCAAGTGTAACTCAATTAGGGACACTTGTGGGTGGAATATGGGATCGATCTGAGAAAATTTTCGAAAAACCTAAATTTTCGATTTTCAACCCGCCCTTTCAGGGGCAAGTGTAACTCAATTAGGGACACTTGTGGGTGGAATATGGGATCGATCTGAGAAAATTTTCGAAAAACCTAAATTTTCGATTTTCAACCCGCCCTTTCAGGGGCAAGTGTAACTCAATTAGGGACACTTGTGGGTGGAATATGGGATCGATCTGAGAAAATTTTCGAAAAACCTAAATTTTCGATTTTCAACCCGCCCTTTCAGGGGCAAGTGTAACTCAATTAGGGACACTTGTGGGTGGAATATGGGATCGATCTGAGAAAATTTTCGAAAAACCTAAATTTTCGATTTTCAACCCGCCCTTTCAGGGGCAAGTGTAACTCAATTAGGGACACTTGTGGGTGGAATATGGGATCGATCTGAGAAAATTTTCGAAAAACCTAAATTTTCGATTTTCAACCCGCCCTTTCAGGGGCAAGTGTAACTCAATTAGGGACACTTGTGGGTGGAATATGGGATCGATCTGAGAAAATTTTCGAAAAACCTAAATTTTCGATTTTCAACCCGCCCTTTCAGGGGCAAGTGTAACTCACTTTGGTACACTTGTGGGTGGAATATGGGATCGATCTGAGAAAATTTTCGAAAAACCTAAATTTTCGATTTTCAACCCGCCCTTTCAGGGGCAAGTGTAACTCACATTGGTACACTTGTGGGTGGAATATGGGATCGATCTGAGAAAATTTTCGAAAAACCTAAATTTTCGATTTTCAACCCGCCCTTTCAGGGGCAAGTGTAACTCAATTAGGGACACTTGTGGGTGGAATATGGGATCGATCTGAGAAAATTTTCGAAAAACCTAAATTTTCGATTTTCAACCCGCCCTTTCAGGGGCAAGTGTAACTCAATTAGGGACACTTGTGGGTGGAATATGGGATCGATCTGAGAAAATTTTCGAAAAACCTAAATTTTCGATTTTCAACCCGCCCTTTCAGGGGCAAGTGTAACTCAATTAGGTACACTTGTGGGTGGAATATGGGATCGATCTGAGAAAATTTTCGAAAAACCTAAATTTTCGATTTTCAACCCGCCCTTTCAGGGGCAAGTGTAACTCAATTAGGGACACTAGTGGGTGGAATTATGGGGATCGATCTGAGAAAATTTTCGAAAAACCTAAATTTTCGATTTTCAACCCGCCGTTTTAGGGGCAAGTGTAATTCAATTAGGTACACTTGTGGGTGGAATATGGGATCGATCTGAGAAAATTTTCGAAAAACCTAAATTTTCGATTTTCAACCCGCCGTTTCAGGGGCAAGTGTAACTCAATTAGGTACACTTGTGGGTGGAATATGGGATCGATCTGAGAAAATTTTCGAAAAACCTAAATTTTCGATTTTCAACCCGCCCTTTCAGGGGCAAGTGTAACTCACTTTGGTACACTTATGGGTGGAATATGGGATCGATCTGAGAAAATTTTCGAAAAACCTAAATTTTCGATTTTCAACCCGCCCTTTCAGGGCAAGTGTAACTCAATTGGTACACTTGTGGGTGGAATATGGGATCGATCTGAGAAAATTTTCGAAAACCTAAATTTTCGATTTTCAACCCGCCCTTTTCAGGGGCAAGTGTAACTCAATTGGTACACTTGTGGGTGGAATATGGGATCGATCTGAAAAAATGCCGTTTCGAAAACCTAAATTTTCGATTTTAGTGCCGTGTTTTATGGCCCAAAATGCCGTTTTAAAATGCCGTTTTAGGTCAAAAATGCCAGAAAATGCTTTTAGGCCAAAATGCCGTTACCCAAAATGCCGTTTTAAAAAATGCTGTTTTAGGCCCAAAATGCTTTTATGCCGTTTTAGGCCCAAAATGCCGTTTTTAGGCCCAAAAATGCTGTTTTTAGGCCCAAAAATGCCGTTTTAGGCCCAAAATGCCTAAAATGTTTTTTAGGCCCAAAATGCCGTTTTTAGGCCCAAAATGCTGTTTTAGGCCCAAAAATGCCGTTTTAGGCTTTTTTAGGCCCAAAAATGCCCAAAATGCCGTTTTAGGCCAAAATGCGTTTTAGAAAATGCCGTTTTTAGGCCAAAATGCCCCAAAAATGCCGTTTTAGGCCCAAAATGTTTTAGGCCCAAAATGCAGGTCAAAATGTGTTTTAGGCCCAAAATGCCGTTTTTATGCCGTTTTAAAAATGCGGTTTTAGGCCCAAAATGCCGTTTTAGGCCCAAAATGCCGTTTTATGCCCCAAAAATGCCGTTTTTAAAAAATGCCGTTTTAGGCCCAAAATGCTGTTTTATGGCAAAATGCCGTTTTAGGCCCAAAATGCCGTTTTAGGCCCAAAATGCCGTTTTAGGCCCAAAATGCTGTTTTAAAAATGCCGTTTTAGAAAAATGCTTTTAGGCCCAAAATGCCGTTTTAGGCCCAAAATGCCGTTTTAGGCCCAAAATGCCGTTTCGTTTCAGGCCCAAAAATGCGTATTTAGGCCCAAAATGCCGTTTTAATTTCGAAAACCTGCCGTTTTAGGCCCAAAATGCCGTTTTAAGACCCAAAAATGCCGTTTTAGGCCCAAAATGCCGTTTTTTTTTAGGCCCAAAATGCTGTTTTAGGCCTAAAATGCTTTTTAGGCCCAAAATGCCGTTTTAGGCCCAAAAATGCTAAAATGCTGTTTTAGGTCTAAAAATGCCGTTTTTAGGCCCAAAATGCGTTTTAGGCCCAAAATGCTGTTTTAGGCCCAAAATGCTGTTTTTAAAAATGCCGTTTTAGGCCCAAAATGCCGTTTTTAGGCCCAAAATGCCGTTTTAGGTTCCAAAATGCCGTTTTAGGCCCAAAAATGCCGTTTTAGCCCAAAAATGCCGTTTTTTGGCCCAAAAAATGCCGTTTTTAGGTCAAAAATGCCGTTTTAGGTCCAAAAATGCCGTTTTTAGGCCAAAAATGCCGTTTTTAGGCCCAAAAATGCCGTTTTTAGGCCCAAAAATGCCGTTTTTAGGCCCAAAAATGCCGTTTTTAGGCCCAAAAATGCCGTTTTTAGGCCCAAAAATGCCGTTTTTAGGCCCAAAAATGCCGTTTTTAGGCCCAAAATGTTTTAGGCTAAAATGCCGTTTTAGGCCCAAAATGCCGTTTTAGGCCAAAATAGGCTAAAATGCCAAAATGCCGTTTTAGGCCCAAAATGCCGTTTTAGGCCCAAAAATGCCGTTTTAGGCCCAAAATCAAAATGCTGTTTTAGGCTCCAAAATGCTGTTTTAGGCCTAAAAATGCCGTTTTAGGCCCAAAATGCCGTTTTAGGCCCAAAATGCCATTTTAGGCTCAAAATGCCGTTTTAGGCCCAAAATGCCGTTTTAGGCCCAAAATGCCGTTTTAGGCCCAAAATGCCATTTTAGGCTCAAAATGCCGTTTTAGGCCCAAAATGCCGTTTTAGGCCCAAAAATGCCGTTTTAGGCCCAAAATGCCGTTTTAGGCCCAAAATGCTGTTTTAGGCCAAAAATGCCGTTTTAGGCCCAAAATGCCGTTTTTAGGCCCAAAATGCCGTTTTAGGTCCAAAATTCCGTTTTAGGCCCAAAAATGCCGTTTTTAGGCCCAAAATGCCGTTTTAGGCCCAAAATGCCGTTTTAGGCCCAAAATGCCGTTTTAGGCCCAAAATGCCGTTTTAGGCCAAAATGCTGTTTTAGGCCCAAAATGCCGTTTTAGGCCCAAAATGCCGTTTTAGGCCCAAAATGCCGTTTTAGGCCCAAAATGCCGTTTTAGGCCCAAAATGCCGTTTTAGGCCCAAAATGCCGTTTTTAAAATGCCGTTTTAGAAAATGCCGTTTTAGGCCCAAAATGCCGTTTTAGGCCCAAAAATGCCGTTTTAGGCCCAAAATGCCGTTTTAGGCCCAAAATGCTGTTTTAGGCCGCAAAATGCGTTTTAGGTGCCCAAAATGCCGTTTTAGCCCAAAATGCCCAAAATGCCGTTTTTAGGCTCCAAAATGCCGTTTTAGGCCCAAAAATGCCGTTTTAGGCCTAAAATGCCGTTTTAGGCCCAAAAATGCCGTTTTAAAAATCCCCCAAAATGCCGTTTTAGGCCCAAAATGCCAAAATGCCGTTTTTAGGCCCAAAATGCCGTTTTAGGCCCAAAATGCCGTTTTAGGCCCAAAATGCCGTTTTTAGGCCCAAAATGCCGTTTTAGGTGCCCAAAATGCGTTTAGGCCCAAAATGCTGTTTTAGGCCGTTTTAGGCAAAATGCCGTTTTTAGGCCCAAAATGCCGTTTTAGATGCCCAAAATGCCGTTTTAGGCCCAAAATGCTGTTTTAGGCCCAAAATGCCGTTTTAGGCCCAAAAATGCTGTTTTAGGCCCAAAATGCCGTTTTAGGCCCAAAATGCTGTTTTTAGGCCCAAAAATGCCGTTTTAGGTCAAAAATGCTGTTTTAGGCCAAAATCGGTCTAAAACCGCATTTTCGCTCTTAAATTGCACCTGAAATCCTAAAATTGTCTGCCAATTTTCCGCTTGAAACCGCATTTTGGACCGATTCAGTGCCGAACAAAACCGCATTTTCGGGCGATTTCCCCAAAAACCGCATAAATTGGAATTTTCCGCCTGAGAACCGCATTTTTGGGCCTATTTGGCGCCTATTTAAAACTGCATTTTTGGGCTTATAGTGCACACCGATAAACACAACAATTGGGACGACATGCGACAACAAATAAGAGATTAGAGATAAGAGATAAAATACAAAACAGTTTTTAGGAAGATTAAAAATATTCGCTAAATTTTCACCGGTCGTTGTATACATTTTTTATATATATGTAGAGTAAATTAAAATATATTTTAGTACTTCCATCTGGTCCTATTTTCTAGTCGATCCTTGCATTATCTCGTAGAGCTTTTCGAGAGGTCGTCGGTTCTTACGGCCAATCGATCGAAATGAGTTTTGCTCGCCCTAAAACCCGAATTTTTCAATTCTTCGACAACTCTGTTCAAACTCTTCTGGTGGGAAACTTTCGGATGGTGTTTGTGCAGATTGAAATAGAAGGCGGGCGAGACGACGTCGAGTTTTTGACGCTTGTTCAAGGAAACTTTAACGTCGTCGTCGTCGTCTTCTTCGGAATTGCGACGGGCCGTTTTTGAAGGGCACCTGAAAGAAAAGGGTAAAATTTGATATCACTGTTTTGTTGTCTGCGAGGGGTTGGAATATACTGTAGGTTCGTGATGTTTCTGTCTCCTCTCTCGCTGCTGTTTGGTCTTTTGCTAGACCGGTTTGTTGGCCGCTCGCCGTCTTCAGTAGCGCTGTGTTACTGTCACTGTTAGCACTTTGGATGTTTTTGGGGCCATCCTCACTGCCCACTGTCACTTTCACATGTACTGTCATGTTTTTGGACCCTCCGTATATATATATATATATATATATATATATATATATATATAAACAATAACAAGACACGTTTTATACTGAAGATGGCGAGCGGCCGAAACCGGTCTAGCAAAAGACCAAACCGGCGGCGAGAGGAGACAGAAACATCGCGAACCTACAAAAGGGTAAAAATTTTCATGAGATTTCTCAATCGGAATCATAAAATAATATTTGACCAGTTAACGGCCGGCTAAAGTAAAGTGTTACCGATTACCTCGCTTCTTCCAAAACCAATTTCAGAATCGCCTCGAGGTTTTGGTCCTCGACGACGGCGTGCGCCAGAATGCCTTCGATGAAGTTCGGTTCGAAAATATTTCCGGCCCAGAGCGGTCCGAGCAGTTGTACAACGTGTTCGGCCTTCGGGACACCTGCTCTTCAGTATCGAGTTGGCGTCTGGAAAGTTTTTTTTTATTATTAACGCGTTAATCCAAACAGCAGTTGTACGGCCAGAAGATCTCTGGGCCAGCGGCGTTTAAGCCGATGCGGTGCGAGTGGGGGATAACGGATGGGTAAGAATGGAGGAAACTGGATGAACGGGTGGATTGGGGTTGAGGAGAAAGGCCCTGGAGTGGAACTTCGGGAACTTTAGGAGTATGTCGAGTTCATTGTGGACTCTGCGGTCAGAAACATACCGGGGATGGACTTTCAGGATGCTGGCGATGTCTGATTTCTTAGCGGAACCCCCGTAGCTCTATTCCGTAAATGGGTTTTAATATGGATTTGTATATTGCCAGTTTGTCGTACCCAAAAGTAATCAACATTTCGACTTTGGAATTCATTTTATTTTGCTAAAAAGAAACTTTAATTGTAGGTTCGTTACGTTTCTGCCTCTTCCTCGCTGCTGTTCGGTCTTTTGCTAGACCGGTTTGGCCTTCGCCTCTTCAGGTAGCGCTGTGTCAGTCACTGTTAGCACTTTGGATGTTTTTTGGGCATCCTCACTGCCCACTGTGTCACTTTCACATGTACTGTCATTTTTGGACCCCTCCGTTGTATATATATATATATATATATATATATATATATATATATATATATATATATATATAAAACACAATAACAAGAACGTTTATATACAAACAGACAACTGCCACAGTACAGGTGACAGTGACAGTGGGCAGTGAGGATGCCCCAAAAACATCCAAAGTGCCGACAGTGACAACTGACACAGCGCTACTGAAGACGGCGAGCGGCCAACAAACCGGTCTAGCAAAAGACCGAACGGCAGCGAGAGGAGACAGAAACATCACGAATCTACGGGGTATTCCAACCCCTCGCAGACCACAAAACGGGTATAATCAAATTAGAAACTTTAATTATTAATATCGACAACTCTCCGCCGCCACTTTTCCGGCAAATTTTCGATTCCCCTCTTGAAGAACTCGTCAAGACCGAAATACATCTTATTCAAATTGTCGATTACCTTCGGTTACACCCAATACTAAGCGCATTTCTTTCCGTATTTCGTACGCGAGTCTTTAACGTACGGAGGCCGAATTCGCTGTAATATTTCGTATAAAAAAAAATAAAAAAATTGAAACTTTACCAACAGGGAAGCCTGTATCGACGGGATGAAATTGTCTGTCCTCGCAGGTCATACAATGCGAAAGCGGGCGGACATCTTCCAGACACTGGTTGGCTTTCAGCGGCCCCTTCTGGACCATAACGGCTATTGTGAAACTGTTTTTGAACGCCACTGACAACAGTACGCTGATCGCCTTGCTGTACTTGGCGGCGGTCCTGCAATTTTAAAAATGTTATTTTCTTACCAAAAAAGTAGATACTGAAGGCGGCGAGTGGCCGAAACCGGTTTGGCGAAAGACCGAACCGGCGACAGGAGACAGAAACGTACGAAATCCAGAACGAATATTTTCTTTAAGACTTACTAGCGATAGAAAACATGTAAACACTGTAGGTTAGTGATGTTTCTGTCTCCTCTCTCGCTGCTGTTTGGTCTTTTGCTAGACCGGTTCCGGCCGCTCGCCATCTTCAGTAGCGCTTTGTTAGTGTCACTGTTGTGGCACTTTGGATGTTTTTTGGGCATCCTCACTGCCCACTGTCACTTTCACATGTACTGCCATTTTTTTTTGGACCCCTCCGTATATATATATATATATATATATATATACGTAAAACACAATAACAAGACAGGCTCGTCGCTTAGTCGCCGACTGAATAAAAAAAACACAAAAACGAGATATATCTCGTGACCCGTCCGCATTGTTGTTAACAACTACAAGATTCAGGCACTGCAATTGATGCCTTTCTCAGAGAAAAATACTTTCCAGACATTTGTTTCATATTTCACCTACAACAGACCAACAGTGTCTGTAATTGAACCGGAAGATATTTGAATTTTCAATACAATTACAATTAGAAGGTATTTTATTCGATAATTGTTTTTCAAAGACCTTAGGATATTCTTCATTTGATACAACTATTTATACAAACGACAACTTTTTATATAATTTTATACAATTAAAATACAAACATTTCCCCATTTGTTCTTATGGTTCTTATTATGTTCTGCAAATGTCTTGGGCAGACATTTATGGACAAAATATTTGTTGTCTCTAATTATGTATTTTTTGCCATCGTCGTTTCATCGTTCAATTATATTAATTATAGCCATTGTTGGCTGGCAACAATGAACACTGACACGACCTGCAGGGAAGAACAAGCCATCCAATCGTGGCGCGAATATTTATTGTTAAAGAGAATATCTAATTGTGATAATATTTTCTTATTGGAATATGTTGAGCGATGAGGGGAGAGAAAACGAATTTATTTATTTTTTTTTTACCTCGCCATAGAAGCGATAACGAGTCTGATTCCGAGTTCGAGCGAATAGCACGTCTTCAGTATTCTGCCGCTGTACCGCCTCTGCGCCAGATCTGGATTCGCCGCGATCAACGAACAGTCGTCCTTCGTAGTTACCGCGATGATTCCGTTGCGCGCGATGTTCTTAAGCGCCGCATCTAGGAACGACGAAGCGTCAGAGTAACAGTCCAAAAATCTAAAGCAGACAAGTCGGATAACGATGATCGTGAGCGAGAACAATTTCACCCCCACCCCACCCCACCCCATCCCCCCCGTCATGGCACCGCGTAAGTAGAAAATTCTCACTTATAAAATATCCACCGACCGGTCGACAACTAAGTAATTCACGAACGTTACGGCGTTGTACATATTTTTAGGTACGTCAACATCTTCGCACGGATAAGATTCTTCGATACGTTATTATTCGGTCCTTTCTGAAACATTCAATACCGGTCGAATTGTGTGTGTGTGTGTGTGTGAACCGAAGTAAGCGTTACCGTCGCCTTAAAAAAAACGCGAAATTCCGGTCCGCGGATTTATCATTAAAAGACGAGGAGCGAGGACATCCGGTGGAGGTCGATGATGACCAAATAAAGGCCATTATCGATTCGGATCGCCATAGTTCGACAAGGGAAAATGCAGAGAAACTGACTGTATCTTATACTGTACGTTCGTGATGTTTCTGTCTCCTCTCTCGCTGCCGGTTAGGTCTTTTGCTAGACCGGTTTGTCGGCCGCTCGCCATCTTCAGTAGCGCTGTGTCACAGTCACTGTTAGCACTTTGGATGTTTTTCGGGGGCATCCTCACTGCCCCCACTGTCACTTTCACATGTACTGTAAATGTCTGTCAGTATGTCAGTCGTTTATATATATGTGTTCTGTTATTGTTATTGGGGGTTATGTTTGTCTTCGGATTTTGTTAATCCGTTTTCTAAGTGCGAATCAGATTGTCGTAAGGGGATGGTGTGATCCTTTAAGACGATTACAGGTGTAAATATCGCGTCACTCTGGGAATTAATTTTCTCATTTATAATGTTGTTTTTCTTATGTTTGAAGATCTCCAGGTTTTCTATAATGTCTAATTCTTTTCCTTTTTTTGCCCGGGTGTAATAATTTTAAAGATCTTCATCGATGTTCATTGTTTCGTGCCCGGTGTTTACGATACGGTTGGCGAAATTGGAATCCGTTTTGTATCTTATACCTTCTACGGCTCATCTGAGCGAAGGATGTCGACGTACTTTTAGTCGTGAATTCCGCAATTACTTAGTTGTCAACCGCCCCCCACGATACCGGCACGCGTAGACCGATACGCGACAATTGGATACGCTTACATGAAATTGTAACTGGTCTCGTGGAGGAGTACGCACGGGTCCTTGTTCAGTATTACGACCCGTAAGCCGTTGGCGTCGGCGTTTTTTTTCAACACTTCCGACGCCGAATTCGCCGGATTGTTAACGACGACGTCGACTTTGTCGCCGAGATGTTTCTTCCACAACAGGCCGGATATGCCGCACGCGCCGAGAGCGTCCAGACACCTCACCGGTTTCAGTACGGATTTACCGCTGTGGACGTATTCGGCCAGCAGGTTTGTAACAAGAGTTCTGTGAACGGAAAAAATTAGGGTTTACAGCGGACATAATGCAAATAATATAGACGCTCTTGGCTGCGATAACGCAGACAATATCGAACTAAACAACGAATCCGATTCTAACGACAGCTGATATATTTCCTGTATATATTTTGGAAGTGGATAATATTCCATCTCCTACCGATTTCGATATTCCACCTCGAATTGTGGCGGACCACAAATTTCCGATATAAAAGAGCGGTTAGATTTTTTTCGATTATACTTTACGGATACATCGATCGATTCCATAATAAAAGAGCAAACGATAATACGTTTCTGGTAAAATGAATGGAAAAAAATTTCGAGCGCAAAGGATTAATATAATTCGATATAAACTCCGTAACGGTTATTCCCCGGTTGATCGTACAGTTATAATTCTTGAAATGGGTTAAGACCGAGACTGTAGTTATCGGGAAATTCGGTTATAGAATTGAAACGGAATGGGGGGAGTGCGAATCCGAAAATTGGGTCGGGAATCGAACGACGCTATGTCTCCGATCGGAGAGGACAAATTGGGGGGAAAATGTTGGAGACCGAAGTCGCAGAAATGACAACGTCTACAACATAACGTGGAGAGGGTGGAAATGTTGGATATCTCCCAGGAGGGTCCTCGGCTTAACTGTATAATCCAAACTGATGAACGCGTTTCGTCTGTCGGACAAAAGCCATACTTCGAGGAACATGAATGGAAAAAAACTTCGAGCGGAAAGAGTTAATATAATTCGATATAAGCTCGGTAACGGTTATTCCCCGGTTGATCGTACAGTTGAAAGGTTTTAAAACCGAGACTGTAGTTATAGGGAAATTCGGTTATAGAATTGAAACGGAATGGGGGGAGTACGAATCCAAAAATTGGGTCGGGAATCGAACGACGCTATGTCTTTATCGGAGAGGACAAATTGGGGGGAAAATGTTGGAGACCGAAGTCGCAGAAATGACAACGTCTACAACATAACGTGGAGACGGTGGAAATGTTGGATATCTCCCCGGGGGGCCCGAACTGATGAACTGATGTCTGTCGGACAAAATCCACGCTTCAAGTAACATCGTACCATGAGTAACATTGTAATATGAACGGAAAGAACTTCCATGTGCAAATGGTTATAAAATTACGTTCAATGTTAACGCTTAATCCGACAGCACCGGAATATGTATATATTCTGTTTTGTTGGTGCCAGAGCCGATTTTAAAACTGGTAACCGCCCAACAAATGGACTAGGTTATGAAGTGAAACAGTGCCGGGAGGTTATAGAGAGAGGGGAGGGGTTTATTTTAGAAATTCTTACCTATTTTGGCCGTGTTCACGGTTGAGAAAGAAGACGTTCCTCTTCGGATTGGAGGCGAATTCTTCGCCGAGGACGGTCACGCCCGACTCTTCGAAACTGCTGAGTGTTTCGAATTTGGACATAATCGAAAGAAATCCCGCCGTGAGCCGACGTCGACACACACGAGCCGAGCCGACACACTGAAACTGGCCGCGCTTCTAAATATAAATATTACTTTTCAAAAATTTTCTCCGCCCAATCAATTAAATATCCTGTTGAATATCCTAAATTTATTCCTTTTTTACATTTCACCTATAAATATATTTTTTTCGACGAATATCTCAATTTCCCGTAAAATACACACCGACTAATCGTTATACAAAAACAAAAAAAAATTTTTAATTCGCCCAATTTGTCGCGGAATTAAATTCAATTTAATAAATCTTAAAACAAACATAAAAAATCTACGCTCCAACCCCTCGCAGATCGAAAAACGGATATTTTAAACTGTACTAGATAAATTGGTCGCAACACGAGTGAATTGGCCCCCCTGTTCGACTGCTCGAAAACTCTATGGTTATATATTTAAAAAAAAAGGTAAATAACGGACCAACTGCAACTTACATTCATAAATTGGGGCGTTTCAAGATTTTTGAAATCGTACGGAACGGTAAAAGTGAATATTCGATATAAAAAATTGGGTTAAAATTCACTCTAGGGCCCCCCAAAAACTATCGGGTGTATTCGATATATCGATATATACGAGTGAATCGATGTCGTCAACTTGGTCAGCCATATTTGTTTTCACACCAGGAATTAGCATATATACTAATTTATATCGATATATATAAACTAATATAACCATATATATCGATATCGGGTTAAAATTTACTCTAGGGGGCCCCCCTTGACTATCGGGTGTATTCGATATATCGATATATACGAGTGAATCGATGTCGCCAACTTGGTCAGCCATATTTGTTTTCACACCAGGAACTAGTATTTATACTAATTTATATCGATATATATATATATATATATATATATATATATATATATTAATATATCCATATATATCGATATCGGGTTTAAAATTTACTCTAGGGCCCCCCTATATTATCGGCTGTATTCGATATATTTTGTATAAAATTTACTTTTTTTTTAACATTTTGTGGGTTAGTCGTTATATTGTTCTGTTCCGCTGTCCCTTCGTCTATCCACCAATTTATATTGTCTATACAAATATCAATATAAATATATTTCCTAGTAGGACTATAGAAGCTTAGCTATGCCAAATATCTTGGACTAAATCGTGATTTTCTGGGCCCCGAAGTAAAACGAATACGAAGATTATTAGTTAAATAAAAGGATACCGATTCATCGGCATTGTCCAAAAATTGACACAAACGTATAACGTAAAACGAAGGAATTGTATTTATAGTTCAACAGAAAATATAAAACTTCTAACAAAATATACAGTCAAATAAAATACTTTTTTTTTTTACACACATTTACAGAATACAATTTCGTTCGGAATTAATTGCAGAACGGTAACAGTATTTTACAACCAGTCGGTATGCCGATGGATTTTCCGTTTGGTCGGAAAGGTAGGATTAAAAATAAATTCCAACATATTACAGTACAATAGTTAACGGTAAAACGGACATTAAATACGAAATGGTAGAGCGATGAAAACATTTGTTTCTGTATACGAAACTACAATGTAAATTCTTGTACAGACGTCAGTAATATACAGTCGGCGGAAAACACGAGGAACGCTGTTCGGCTGACGAATTCACGATTCGGTGCTGGAACACAAATATAGAATAAATCCGAATTACTTCGTAAATGTACAAATCACTTTTTTTCTGAGAGGATGTAAAATTTTTAAAAAAAAAAAGAGGATGTTTTTGTGTTTCGGCTAAATTGGGCTAGGAATTAGGCGCTTCAATATCCTTACCAAGCTGCCTATATTTAAAATATGCGTAAATAAATAAACGCGATACAAAAAGCTGGTCTGTATTTTAATCGACACTTTCACAACTCGGAATTGAACCGAAGCACTCGTCGATTAGGTGTACTGATCGAATCATGAATTAGGATGAACCCGCTTTAATTTATTTTAATATACCCGTTTTGCGGTCTCCGAGGGGTTGGAATTCCCCCGTAGGTTCAGTAGCGTTCCGGTCTTTCGCCAGACCGGTTTCCGGCCCCTCGCCGTCTTCAGTAGCGCCGCGTCTGTTCGGAAAGACCGAACCGAACCGCGGCGAGAGGAGACGGGAAACACGACGGATTTCGATAGATATCCGACAAATTGACGGAAAAATTTTCATTTTTTTTTTTTCTTTTACCTAATGCTTACCTCGGTGCCGCGTCAGCCCGATCGTACGACACGTCGAGCTCCATATCGTCGTCTTCCTCCTCCTGAGTCTCGCTTTCCTCGTCGTCGTTTGTCTCGTCCTCGTCGTCCTCCTCCTCTTCTTCCTCTTCCCTCTTAACAATATAATATAGTCAGGTTTTAGCGCAGGATTTCGCTCGGAAACACACTTTTTTTCTTTTCAACTGTTCAATAGTGTCGCTGACACTTTATTTATCGATTAAAATGTGCACGACGGCTATAGCCGTCATTTACGACGGGTTAATACAATCGACTCAAAGTTTTCGGCCGTTACTATCCCTTGAACCGTTCTAGCGCCGGGGAGGGTTTAATAAAAATCCGCGCGTTTCCCTTCGTTTATAATCTCCGAGAAATGCACTTTTGCGTCTCAGTGTGTTGAACGAAGACAGCTAAATTGTGCGGGTCGTTTTACGATTCTGTTCGAAAGAAAATTTGTCGTTACGAGAGTAAAATCGTGCACGTTACGCTACAAACTGATAGCGATACTAACATCGGTTTTTATTTACGTGAACGTTTGACTACTGGAGGCCGGTAACGCTTTAATTCCGCGTACAATTTTTAACTTAACCAAACCCCTACAAACTGCGGGCCCGACTGAAAAAATAAGTTTCATCGCGGTTTTCGCAGTTTGTAATTCCGTTCTCTTACCGTAATGTAAAAAACGAGTGTTCCAGTAGCCAATTTGAGAAAAGATTCAATACGATTATACGACAACGTTAAAGTCTAGAAATTATGTAACTTTTACCTCAGCCGCATTTTTTCCAATCGGGGGAACATCGGAGTCCTTCTGCGCTATTTTGTTCAACTGAAACAACGGGTAAATAGTATAATTACTAGTAATAGAAACACTTTTTAAAGGTCATAAGTACGTAAACGAAAATATGTATTTCAATGTCGTAACCAAATAACCCGCAAATTCGAATCGACCACGCAAGCTTGAGTTCATACAAACTACGGTCTAGATGCGAAAACAAATGTAAAAACGACAGAAATATCGGTTAAAATTCAGAATAGCGGCCCCCCACCTAATAGTCGAGGTTATCGGTTCGCTCTTATTGCGAAGTCGCATCGCTATCGATCTCTCGCAATGACGTATCGATATTACGAAGCGACGCCGACGTAGCCCCTACGGTAAATTTTAACGAAATATATTTAATAATTGTAATTGCGTAATCGTGCGAATTCGAACATGCCTCGCGGTCAGTTCCGATGCGTGCTTGACACTTTTAATATAATACTTCCGGGAGGATACTTCAACCCCGTCGTTGGGTTGATCGTACAGTTATAGTTCTTGAAATTGGTTGAAAGGTTTTAAAACCGAAAGAGGGTAGTTATCGGGAAATTCGGTTATAGAATTGAAACGGAGTTGGGGGAGTGCGGAATGCTCGACACTCCGAAAATTAGGTCGGGAATCGAACCTCGCCCCGCTATGTCTCCGATCGGAGAGGATGATCGAGGGGAAAATGTTGGAGACCGAAATCGGAGAAGTGACAACGTCCGAACGCCCACAACATAACCTGGAGACGGTGGAAATGTCGGATATCCACATCCAAGCCACGCCGACGTAGCCCCTATAATAAATTTTTACCCGTTGAAACAGATATCGATATATAACCTCGCCTATCGGGTTATCGGGCATAACGTTGCCGGAAGGACCTCGGTTGGCGGCGGTCGAGCCCGTTTTATTCCAGGATGTCTGGAAAAAGCCATACTTCGAGGAACATGAATGGAAAAAAACTTCGACCGCAATGGGTTAATATAATTCGATATAAACTCCGTAACGGTTATTCCCCGGTTGATCGTACAGTTATAATTCTTGAAATGGGTTAAGACCGAGACTGTAGTTATCGGGATATTCGGTTATAGAATTGAAACGGAATGGGGGGAGTGCGATTCCGAAAATTGGGTCGGGAATCGAACGACTCGATGTCTTTATCGGAGAGGACAAATTGGGGGAAAATGTTCGAGATTGAAGTCACAGAAATGACGTCTACAACATAACATTGGAGACGGTGGAAATGTTGGATATCTCCGGGGTCCTCGGCTTACCTGTGTATCGTCCGAACTGATGAACGCATTTCATCTGTCGGACAAAAACCATACTTCGAGGAACATGAATGGAAAAAAACTTCGAGCGCAAAGGGTTAATATAATTCGATATAAGCTCGGTAACGGTTATTCCCCGGTTGATCGTACAGTTGAAAGGTTTTAAAACCGAGACTGTAGTTATAGGGAAATTCGGTTATAGAATTGAAACGGAATGGGGGGAGTGCGAATCCGAAAATTGGGTCGGGAATCGAACGACTCTATGTCTTTATCGGAGAGGACAAATTGGGTGGGGGAAAATGTTGGAGACCCGAAATCAGATGACAACGTCCGAACGCCCACAACATAACTTGGAGACGGTGGAAATGTCGGATATCCACATCCAAGCCACGCCGACGTAGCGCCTATAATAAATTTTCACCGTGAAACAGATATCGATATTAGGTTATCGGGCATAACGTTGCCGGAAGAACCTCGGTTGGCAGCGGTCGAGCCCGTTCTATTCCAGGATGTCCAGGAAACTGGCCTGGAGCAGGCTCCGGGCTGGAATTGAGTTTTCGCCCTTTCCTTCTGTCGGGCCGAAATTTCTTCGGATTTCGGCCGGAAAAAAAAATAAAATAAAATAAAATACACACCCACGATTTGTGCTCCTGTTCCAACTGTACGAGTTCGGTTTCGTCGTTGCACGGCCTGTCGACGCTGAACCAGAGCGGGTCAACTATGCGCGGCGTAAAGGAAGGAAAGAGAGGTATAGACATTTTAAAAAGAAAACGGGAAATATAGAGAAAAAAAGGAAACAGAGGAGAGAAAAAGGCAGCGGAGTGCCGTCAACTCGATCCCGCCTACACGAAGGACTGTTTACCCACGAGCAGGTTATGAATTCGACGATACAAACATTTGTTCGCCAAACAATTTTCGCAGAATTACAAATAAAAAAAAATTACATTACGACAACAAAAAATATATTACATTTATTCCCGATACATTATTTTTTTAATTCGTGCACAGGCCCCAAATCTTAAATATGTATACTTGTATATAATGATCCTAGAAGGGCCTTGAAGCGTACATTTTGAAATTTTAGCCAGCAATTTTTTTTTTCGAATAAATTTTTACAACAACTGCGAATAAACAGGACGAAAATTAAACGAACGATAATACTGTAGACATTTTCGGATCTCCAAATAGAAATGCAATACGAAATTCGGCCAAAACTGACTTCGGACAAATTTCGTATAAATTCATCATCCCCGCTTTAATTTCTTCAGTTTCAGTGCCAGTTTCGCGTGAAGTAAAACTAACATATATATATATATATATATATATATATATATATATATATATATATATATATATATATAAAGTCCATATTTCGTATCAATTTTTTTGCGCCCTGTAGGAAAAAAAAAATCTCTAATATATATTTTTCCTTAAAATTCCGCAATTGGTCTCTTGACTTTCGAAAAATAGGAAATTCGGCGAAAGCTCGTTGGTTGGCCGGACGAGACACGTGGTCGGGCTGAAACTGATTCGTTCTTCTACCCGATTCTATCGAAACTGAAAATAGACTGAAAATTTCGGGGCTGGGGCGGGGGGGGTGGAGGGGATAAAAATTTAAAATTGTATTATACAGAGGATCGATGTCGTGTATATATTATATTATACGTTTATTAGTTTTTTTTAAGAGATAAATTATAACCGGAAAGACCCGTTCTTTACGGTCTCGGTCATTCTGTGGTGACTGTATCGCGGCACACTTCGTCAACTCGCCTGCGCACGTATAATTATAAGGAGTTTATTTATTTTTTTTTTAATCGTCCCGTTCGCTCTCGGGCACGATTCAATATTTTTTTTTGACGATTTCCCGTCCCCTAATTTAGAAACGGGCGATAATATAAAGGGTAAAGAGCGGCGTAGTTCGGTGCCGGTCGTCTGGAACGTGGTGGAAAATTCTCGAATTCAATATGGCAGATGAGTAGAGAGTGAGGAGACGTTCGCCCTCCGCCCCCGCCCATCCCCCGCCGCCGCCGCCGCCGCCCCACCAATCGTCAAAGAACCGCCGACGAGGACTTTTTTTCTGAAAAAAATAGCGTTCCACTTGCGATGTTACTCGAAGTATGGCTTTATATGACAACAGACACTGGCTTTTGTCCCACATACGAAACGCGTTCATCGGTTCGGACGATACAGGTGAGTTGAGCACCGACCAACCCCAACCCCCCACCCACCCCCTCCGGGAGATATCCAACGTTTCCACCCTCTCCAGGTTATGTTGTAGACGTTGTCATTTCTGTGACTTCAATCTCGAACATTTTCCCCAATTTGTCCTCTCCGATAAAGACATAGAGTCGTTCGATTCCCG
Source organism: Lethocerus indicus (assembly GCA_019843655.1). Taxonomy (NCBI): domain Eukaryota; kingdom Metazoa; phylum Arthropoda; class Insecta; order Hemiptera; family Belostomatidae; genus Lethocerus; species Lethocerus indicus. The sequence continues at coordinate 19,067,423 of JACDQD010000011.1, forward strand.
ACCCAATTTTCGGATTCGCACTCCCCCATTCCGTTTCAATTCTATAACCGAATTTCCCCATAACTACAGTCTCGGTCTTAACCCATTTCAAGAATTATAACTGTACGATCAACCGGGGAATAACCGTTACGGAGTTTATATCGAATTATATTAACCCTTTGCGCTCGACGTTTTTTTCCATTCATGTTCCTCGAAATATGGCTTTTTCCAGACATCCTGGAATAAAACGGGCTCGACCGCCGCCAACCGAGGTCCTTCCGGCAACGTTATGCCCGATAACCCGATAGGCGAGGTTATATATCGATATCTGTTTCACGGGCAAAAATTTATTATAGGGGCTACGTCGGCGTGGCTTGGATGTGGATATCCGACATTTCCACCGTTTCCAGGTTATGCTGTGGGCGTTCGGACGTTGTCACTTCTCCGATTTCGGTCTCCAACATTTTCCCCTCTCCGATCGGAGACATAGCGGGCGAGGTTCGATTCCGACCTAATTTTCGGAGTGTCGGCATCCGACACCCCCCAACCCCGCTTCAATTCTATAACCGAATTTCCCGATAACTACCCTTTTCGGTTTTAAAACCTAACCCATTTCAAGTACTATAACTGTACGATCAAACCAACGACGGGGTTGAAGTATCCTCCCGGAAATATTATATTAAAAGTGTCAAGCACGCATCGGAACTGACCGCAAGGCATGTTCAATTCGCACTATTACGCAATTACAATTATTAAATATATTTCGTTAGAATTTACCTTAGGGGCTACGTCGGCGTCGCTTCATAATCGTAAGTCGTGGCAAGAGATCGATAGCGACGCGACATCGCAATACGATCGAATTGTCGTGAATGAATTTCAGAACCGTCAATTGTCAAAGTAAACGGAAATAAAGTGGTTCCGACGAAAAATAATATAATGAAACTGACCGAAAAATATGTTCACATTTTAACACTTCCGTAGCGACTAAAAAAAAATAATTGATTACCTTATACATCGATATACCCGATAACCTTTGTAGCCCCAACAGTAAATTTTAACCATTGAACTGTTACGTTTAAGTAATGTTTATATCGAATTCCCGCGTTGTTTAAAAATCTCAAACATCCCCCGTACATCCCCCGTCGTACCTAACCGCATGTCATACACACAATAAGTGTTCGATTCGCACCGTTACGTAATTACAAATATTAATTATTATCGATTAATTTTTCAAATAATTGCAAACGTACGTTGTAATTATTGTTTTGAATCTGGCGGTACAGACGCGTACGGGACGTATAAAAATCTGTATTGACCCGTTAATCGAACGTTACGTTTAAATAATAATAACTGTTGATTGTTAAATCGAAGTTTCGGTACGTGTATGTGAATCGACGGTAACGGAAAATAAAATTTTCGAGTGCCAAAAAATATATGCGAGTTCTTATTTAAATATTGTGAGTCATCGCTTTACTATTTTCTTCCGATTCGAAGAAGTGACTCTATGACTCAACGCTACATTTTCGTTCATTTTATTTTTTGCCGCGAATCAATTTAAATTCAGTGAAATCTTCGGTTATAAAATTTTAGATAGATTATATTTTCTGAACCCGATGGGAATTTATTCCGATCTTACATTTAGATCTGGATCTAACGTCAAGTGACTATTATATTAAAGATGTTATTTTAAATGCGATATAATTTAATTCGATAGGTTTAACGGTTGTTTAAAATATCGATTGAAAAAAGTGTTTGCAATTAATATTTTTGTGTCCGGCAAAATACTTATATTTTATACGATTAAAAATTTATATTTTATTCGGTACCGAATAGGAGATTGTTTATATGTCGGGTTAAATATCGTCCAATGCACGGATATCCCGATGTACCGGTCGAATAAAATTATAATACATTTTATTTTGTAAAACTTAAGATTAGCTTTGAGCGTTTGCCAAAACAAGGAAGGAAACGGTTGTTTGCCAGTTAAATTAGACTTTAAAAACAAACTGATAAACTTCTACGAAAACACTCTGTCCCCAGTTCTTTTCTAACCAGATAAGATATCATAAAATATGCTCGTACTTTGGGAATTTCAATTAACGACTTCCCGATTTGCATAAATTAATTTATTTAAAGTACATAAATGTTTTATCAACATCGACTATGTTTTGTGTGAAAACTTTGAGTAATGTCTGTAGTTTTAATTTTATGTATAGTCCTGGTTTAATATTTTTGGGCTTTACATCGGCCGAACCGGGCGAAAAATTGAAGACAGATACAAAGAACATATCAAAGCCATAAAATACAAAACAGATTCCAATTTCGCCAACCACATCATAAACTCAGGGCACGAAACAATGAACATCGAAAGATCATTAAAGTTATTACACCCGGGCAAAAATGGAAAAGAATTGGATATTATAGAAAACCTGGAAATCTTCAAACGTAAGAAAAACAACATTATAAACGAGAAAATTAATTCTCAGAGTGACGCTATATTTGCCCCTATAATCGTCTTAAAGGATCACACCATCCCCTTCCGACAATCTGACTCACACTTTGAAAAACCGATTAACAAAATCCGAAGACAAACATAACTCCCAATAACAATAACAGAACACATATATATATATAAACGACTGACATACTGACAGACAGTACAGTACATGTGAAAGTGACAGTGGGGGCAGTGAGGATGCCCCCGAAAAACATCCAAAGTGCCACAACAGTGACAGTAACACAGGGCGCTACTGAAGATGGCGAGCGGCCGACAAACCGGTCTGGCAAAAGACCGAACCGGCAGCGAGAGAGAGGAGACAGAAACATCGCGAACCTACAATATTTTTGGGCTTACTGTTCGCCGTGGGCCAGGATCCGAGAAGCGACGGAAGATATTATGTATAATACGGCGAGATATTTATGTGCGGGCTGAAACACGAAACGGTTTCAATTTTTACAGGAATGAGTGAAGTGGTGATGGTAAGCGAGAATATTGCGCGCCAACTGCCCCTAGGAAAGTACGATACCTATCCAACTGTTAAACAGGAAGAGGAAGAGGACGATGATCTCGCCCAATCACTTGAAATATATCTGGGTAAATAAATTTCGAATATAATTTTTATCGTCTATGTCGCAAAATTATTTTAAAAAGGATTAAAATTCGGGCACGCTATCTACAAGATCTTTTGAAAAAGTATCGCGAATTTCGGGTTTTTTCAAAAATTATTTATTTATTTACGAATATCTATTTTGTCCCCTTCAAAGTAATCCCCCACCGGATATTATACACTTGTTCCGACGTTTTTTCCAATCCTCGGAGCGCTTCAAAAATTCATTTTTTGCGATCTCGTTAAGCTCCGTCTCCGATGCCGTTTTATAGCTCCTCAATTGTACGCAGCACTTTCGTGCGCCTTTTCAGTTTTGCGAATGGAAAAAATGCACGGCAGTTTTGGCACAAAACTGGCATGTGGCGGTACAAAATGCCGTAGGTTTGTTGTGTTTCTGTCTCCTCTCGTCTTTCTCTGGACGGTTTGACCGCTCGCCGTCTTCAGTAGCGCTGTGTTAGTCAGCAGTCGGCAGTTTGTATGTTTTGTATACTGTCAGTACAAGTGGCAGTGACAGTGGGCAGCGTGGATGCCCCTGAAAAACATTCAAAGTGCCAACAGTGACCGCTACTGAAGACGGCGAGCGGCCGAAACCTGTCTAGCAAAAGAACAAACCAGCGAGAGGAGAACAAACCTACAGTACTTCAAATTGTCCTTAATACTACGTCTCCGATTGTACACTTCGTATTTACAACAAAATTTTGTTTCATTAAATCGAAATTTCTTTTATCAGATTTTCAGTTCGGATTGCACAGGCACAGATCGAATACGGCACAGCGCCTCGAAAGAATGGAGGAGGAAAAGAAAAAGGCGGCAAATACGATGCACGTCAAATGGATAACAAACCCTGTTCCCCTGACAGGTATAAAACTCATTATTTAAAAACAATTTATCTCAGATTGTTTTATCCCCCCCTAATTGTCCGAGTGAAACATACTGTAGCTAAATACATAGACAAACCTTTAAATATTATTATAATACTTTCAATATGAAATCCTGCTTTGTTCACTCAAATTGATGGCTTACAAAAAGAATTACAGTTTTGAACCCTCGCTAAATATGTAAATCAAATCCTTTACGTGCTAAAAATACAAAACACAATTTATCATTATATATATATATATATATATATATATATATATATTCTTTTGACTGCGAAACTAATATATCTTTAAAATACCTGTTTTGTGGTCTGCGAGGTTTGGTCTTTTGCTGGACCAGTTTCGGCCGTTCGCCATCTTCAGTAGCTGTTAGTCACATTTGGCACTTTGGATGCTTTTGGGCATCCTCACTGCACTGTGTCACCGTCACTGTTTGTCCTGTATATATATATATATATATATATATATATATATATACACATGTGTCTTGTTATTGTATTTTTGGGGGGAGCTTGTTTTTGTTGAAGTTCCCACAACCCCCCCATCAACACAAAGATGACAAACATCCCCCTAAAATACAACGACAAGACCGATGTAGTAAAAAATTTAGTACAGCAGTAATACAGGAATAAATACAGTTGACTTTAAATGCCAATCTAGACCTGTTTCGCTCCAATAATTAATTTTCCGTTTGTTCTTTCTTTTTTTTTTTTATTCGTAACAAATCAGACGAAGAGCGGGCCGAGTTGTTTCCGAAAAAGGACATAACGAAAATCAGAGAAAAGGAACAGGGGGCGAAGAGGATATCGCTGTTGACCGAAATGCTTGCCAGGTGTCCAGCGATGCCGCAGAACCCGTTTCAGGAGTACGCCAAATTCGACGGGACGGTAAGTGGCAAGAATTTCAACCGTTTTGCGGCTTTCGGCCACGAAATTTATTCCATCATTTTTCCTCGCTTCCTTCTATTGTCAAGGCCCAGGTTGGAGTGACGGTTAAAATATGGGACATCTTTCTGACGATATCGCCTTCGCCGACGGTCAGAAATATACCGATGCGGGTTTCCGTTATATCGACGGCAAAAATAAGCGATTTGATCGGGCTCGTCTGTTGGAAATGTTCGTTGGAACATCCCGATATCGTCCTTAAGTAAGTATCCGATAACATCTACACAATAGGTAGAAGCGGTCGTAAGTTTTATTCGATGCACAAATTTACCTTTATATTTCAAGATGCGACCGGTTAGAGAGAACATTTACGGTCACATTACATCAATTTGATCGATACGTTATCTATGAGCGTATCTTTTCGTAGTTGCTTAAACGAAGTCGGTTCAAGTGTTAGAAAAAGTAAAACGCCGATTAACCCACTATCACTACCCATTAACGCTTTATTTTATTAATTGTCGAATTTTTTTTTTTGTTAGGGATAACGTTCGCCATTACGGTCTGTACATTGCAGAGGACGATGGCGAGGTCGATTGGGACTTCATGTGTTTGGAATCGAAAGAATCGGTGGCGAAATTCGGTTTCACGTATCTCGCTTTAGTCGAGCTCGATCCGTCCCATCCGTCGAGTCATGAAGAACCGTGTACATCACTGTACGTAGAATAGTATTTATGTTGCGAGAAAAAAAAAAAACTTGTTCCAACAACCTGTTTCCGTTTTCGTTCGTTAGACTCTAACTCTGTTTATTTAGAAAATTTTCGATCGGCCTTCGGCGCCATTTTAACACTTGGCATGCGGGCGCAACGTATTTTTTTCGTTTTTTTCAGTCTGTCGCGTAAAAGTACGTATTTAGTAGATCTGTCGTGGATACGCGCAAACGTACATTGGAGAAAATTGTTGGCGCCGGAAGAAAAATAGTGTCGCGCGTGCGCAGCTAAAAAAAGTGCGAAGGTGAAACGTGTTTCGTATGCAGCTTCCGCCGTATTCTTCTTCGCGGAGGAAAATGCTTCGAACGGTACCGTACTGTAAAAAAAAACTATTAACACGTAACAGGTTCTACTCGTAGTTGTAAAATAAAATGCAGAAATAAGAAAAGGTTCGTTCGTATAAAAACAAAGTATTTTTCGATTTACTGCTGCGATCCTTCTGAATAGACAAACTTCCGCGCGATTCACGAAAAAACGTAATTCGGCGGCGAATTATGACCGCATGCCAAGTGTTAAGAAGCCTATTTTCAAATTTCAAGGTAAATCTGGATTATTTAAACGTCTCGGAAAGATAATTTGGTCGAAATGCAGAATAGGGCCCCCCCCCACTGATAAGCTAATAGGCGATATCTTGACGTATCAACCGTTGTTATAACCCCTGGAAACTATCGATTGTACGACAGGTTCAAATTTGTAATTTAACTAATATTCTTTACACATTCAGGACACACGTACTCTCCGTCGCGACCAATCCAATATTCCGTACATATCTCGATCCGAACCCTCCGGATGCCTAACAAACTCGTGAAAAAATGCAGGCTCAACCTTTCCGTACCACAAAAGACGTCACGCTTCTTATAAGCAAAATAATATAGAATAAAACACGATATCGAATGAAACCGATATCGATATATAACTTCGCCTATTGGGTTATCGGTTGTATTGGGCCCACCTATTCCGCATTTTAACCGATAATTTTCTCTAATCTCAATTATATTAGAACTTAATGCGCTTCATTTTACCTATTTCATATTTTATCTTTCTCTCTATCTCTGTTATCTTTTTCTCTCTCTTTACGAAGCCTATTTCTCATTCTACAAAAAACATTAGCACAACAATTTTAAATTTCTATTTCAAGAAATTGTACAACAAATTCGGCACGTTGTTAAATTCCAGGCGATGTTAAGATAAGCTCGATAAGATGAGGGCACAGACCAATTTCGGAAATGCCAATGCAAAGAATTGTGACTTTTCATTCGTAAAGATATACATTTTAAAATCATTTCTTTCCTTCAGTCATCTGTTTTGAACAGCTGATAGAATTAATCAGCTGTAGCTGAAATTTTAATTTTTCACCTCTTTCTACTGTCAGTTTCAATGAGCTACTTATGGTTATTTATTGACGGCAAAAAGAAATATAACGCAAACGCGTTATTAATTAATTGAGAAATTCTGATTTTTATTGATTATCTCTTAAAATATCCAGTATTGATGCTGCAGCTCTTTGTAGCATCATCATTTTTTATATCACTCGTTATTTGGGCCAAGTTTCGATCTTTTTTATGCTTTTTGATTCGTCAAAATTATGAAATATCTATGAGACTGAAAAATATTCTTTGTCTGTGCCAAAAGTTGGGGGGGGGGGGAGATTTATAATTTAAGCATTGTCACTTTTGAAAAAGTCAGTTTTTAAAAAGAGAAAAACTATTTCTAATTTTAAAAATGATATATATTATGAAGTGCCATCATTTTGTAGTAATGAAGATTGAAAATTAAAAATCTAATGAACAATTTTAAATAGGATTGCACTCTTATATGAATTATGTATATAGTTTTAATTTTCTATATTTCAGTGTACTTATTTAATTTAAATGAAACAGTTTCCTTCTCTTCGCCCTGTTCTTGCCTATAAGAAATGCAGATGTTAGTAGTTGAAAAACGATTTTCGTGCTTAAAATAATCTGTTAATTTTAGGGAAGAATCGCCTCAATTACCGGTCGAAAGTCTTACTGTTAATAAAAGAGGTAAATTAAAATACGCCAAATTGTTTTAATAACAACTATTTATAGAAGTCGATAATCTCAAGACGAAAATTTGTTTTTTTTTCTATAATTTTCAGCACAAGAGCAACTTGACGATATATCATCGAGGATGAAAGTAAATATGATCGCTATAGAGGCTCCGTTGTACAAGTCGTACAATCTGTACATCCTGAACAAAGTGAGGGCGAAAATTGACGTACACCTGGGTGAGTAGTCTTTTCGCTCGGTGGGTTTACCCGAACTTTTCATTTTTTTTCTTCGCGTCTATATCGCTATAAATGTCTGCGAAACCCGTCTAATTATTTTTTTTTTTGTCGTCGCGCCGCGCAGGTATATCCGACGACAAAGTCGAAATCGAGCCCGTCGTCCAGCAGAAGGTGAGTTCTAAATTGTGGGGCCGGCAGAGGTTCGTTACTCACCCGATGGATTCGGTCGTCGCCTGCGAGATTGTAGAAAATAAATCGAACGATCGCGCGACATTCAGGTAATTATAGACGATTTTTTTTTACGGTTAATACTAAAATTATAGCCTCGGTTTTTGGCGCCCGTCCGCAGGAATTAACGAACAACCGTATTAATTATATTTATTTTCTGTTGAGGCTGGTCTACGGAGTGGGTAGCGAAGGTAGCGGAACTTTTAAACACCACGATTTCGAAGCCGACGCCAGAATGGCGGCCGAAATCGTAATGAAAGTTAATAATAACCTCGACGTTCGACCGAGCGCCAGAAGAAAGGAATATATCGCTTTGAGAGAGAGGAAATCGCACAGGAGAAAAAGCTTCCATTTGGGCCCAAGGTGATTCAAATTCACTTCATATCACACATGTATATTTTATAGTATGTATATTCTATTCCCTAAGCACAAGTAATCGCTAACCCTGCAATGTTGTTGACGGCTTCAAATTTTTCCGTTTCTTTTCCTTTATTTATTTTATTTTTTTCTTTCGTTCCTTCTCCTCCCCCTGCCCCGCCACCCCAACACCCTGTTTCTTGTCCGACGACTATTAGGTTTTGTTCATTTGTTGGGGAACGAGAGAATATGGGGCTAGTCTTAATTGGAGTTTTTTTTTTTTAGCCGATCATTTTCATAATTATTATTAGGAGGAATCGTTTTATCCGAACCGATATTTAGAACGGAATCTTCGAGCACCCGACTACATATCATTATATTTCGCGGCTAGAAATTTGACGTTATTCATCGTTGGCTCAGTACTTGTGGCGCTAAGTCAAAAATTACTTTCGTACCTTACCATATATATATATATATATATATATATACATAAAAACACTCTTTACTCGCTTTACAATACTTGTATTTTTATTAACCGATGTGTCGATAGAACACTCGTTAATAACAACTTGAGCCGTATTTATTTTTTTACGTCCGAAACACCGGTGAAAACAATATTTCGTATTAAGGTAATGTTTGTTCGCTCTATTTCTGAGGCCGTCGTTTCTAAGTTATTGATTAATTCTGAAAATTCCTTAAAAATATCGTTTATTGAACTCATTAAAAAACTAATGAAATAAATACTATAATAAAAAAAAATGCACCGACAAATATAATAGAAAATGAAAATTAATTGCTTGTCGTATTGGTTTTCATAAAAACTCGTCTTTGATTCTCGTGCATAAAACTATCTATAATTCATACTGCTTAGATATACTTCCGTAAGCGTTAAAGTATAGTGGGAATCCTTTTTATTTGTAAATTTATTACGGAAATGTCCGCTTATAGTTTAGTTACGTACCGTAGTCGTGTTCTTGTAAATTTTACGACAGTCCGCTCTAGTATTATTGAAACGAAGAAAACGTTTCTGTAGTCGTTAGATCGCTAATGGTTACCATTAATTTTTATTCCAGAAAAAAAACAAATATTTTATTTACCGTAATGCTCGTCGCAATCCTTCGTATACAATTTAAGGTTAGTGAATTATATATAGCTATAAAGTCCGTTAACGTCGGTCCAATAGCGTAAGAATAATTTCCAATTCCGGTAATAGTATTTAGTCGAATCGTAGAACGGTTAAGTATCTGCGTTTTGTTCGTTTCCGAAGAAATAAAAAAAAATTAGTGAAAAATTCATGGTTTAGGGCAGAGCTCAAATTGACGACAACTTGAAATAGGAAAGAAACGGTATGTTACCAATTAAAACAATTGTGCTCAAGTATCATCATTTCCGATATTATATATTTATTCGATTCCAGTTCCGTATCCGTATGTGTATTTAGTAAATCCTGTCGGTTAAAATACAGAATTGGTGGTTAGTTAGTTTAAACGATTTCTGAAAATTGAAAATTGCTCAATCCGTGTGTCGTTGAATAACTTTGTTTTGACAATTTCCTCGATATTTTTTTATATTTTTATTAGTTGTATTGTTTTTTTTTAGTTTCTTGCCTAACCACTGCCAGCCGGTAAAATAAACCTGTTTTTAGTTTTACGATCCGATCATAAAATCCAAACGAATGCTTGAAATATTTGCCGTGCCTAATAAAATATCACGATATTGTCGAAAATACGGTCACTTCTTTGTCTTCTTCTTCTTCTTCTTCTTTACGCATATCGCTTCTGCCGTATAATTTAAAAAAAAAAAAAGAAAATTTGGCTTCATTTACTAGAAATTTAAGTTTCGGCCGTAAAGTCAACGCTATTCGTTTGCACAGATCGCCTTTCTTTCACGGATTTCCTTAACGTTTTTCATTAATTTGCGGAAGATTCCGATTTTAATTTTCCGTCTTGCATATTCATTCTTTTTTACTGTCGGAAGGTTTTTCGTTTATATAGGCAGAGTTTATTTTCGATTACGGTTTTTCGTTTTGGCAGCTCGACAGTTAGTTTTGTTCCGATAGTTTGTTTTTTTTTTTTACACTTACAAAAAGTCTTAACGTAAAATTGTATATCGATTTTGTACTCCGGTAGAAGGACAGTTTGTTTGGTTTGCGTTCGATAGGGGTTTTTTTTTGAGTTGGAAACGTTTTCGAATTTCACCAATTATAATCGCTAATAATAATAATAATGCAGACAATATTGACGACAGAGTCGAAAACGCTATGAAAAACCCGTATATAGTGTTCTTCCGTCGCCTCCGACACTGGTTTCGGCCACTCGCCGTCTTCAGTAGCGGTGCGGTATGAATCGATTTGGCGTGTGAATATAGCCGTAGACAAATAAGCCGAAAGTGTCACCGAACAGTGCGTCACGCCGCTACTGAAGACGGCGTGCGGCCGAAACCGATCCGGCGAAAGTATTCCAACCCCTCGCAGACCGCAACTAGTTATTGTACTATTGTGACTTTTTCTTTATTTACATTTCTCGATCGGTATTCCTTTCTATTTTTCAATTTTGAAAATAACAATATCAGTCTCTCTCTCTCACCTGACCACATATTGTTGATATACGTAAATTATAGAATTCTTTACGAATGCCGAGTAGGTAATTTATTTCGGCAAAAACTGAGTGTATACTTTGAAAAAAATGTTACCTCAAGTATTGTACCGATTTAATCAGTAACGGAACAGTTCATTGCAGTCATATATTATTAATTTTTTCCCTGATATGGGATTCTCGATATATATTTAATATTACGACTATGCGGATATCGGATGAGCCACAAGTACTGAATTTCTACAATCCGTGGGTTTTTTTTTTGGGGGTGGGGGTGGGAAGGGTTTTAAACTGGAGTTTTTCATTGTTTTAAATATTCGGCGTCGATAATAGTAAAGTTCGATTTATTTTTATTTCCCTTCGTTGGGGAAAAAAAAAATGAGATTCAACGGCGTTAACGGTGATGAAACGGGATGTACAACGTTTTTAAGGAATCTATTTCTTTGCAAATCAATACGTCGATGATGACAATCTGTCGTTTTATTCCGTCGGAACTCGTAGGACGTTTTCTCGAAAAGGTTTTCTGTTTGCCGTTTGTCGAAACTTCGACGAAGTTTTTTCCTATCGTCGCGATTGTTCGGCGTTTTCGTAACGTAAACGTCGTAATTGTCGTTCCGTAAATTCTTGTTACGAAAAAAAAAACCCCTAAAATGTCGTAAAACCGCTCTCCAATTGGGTTGGTTTTAAAAAATTCCGTCTTTTCTTTCGAACCGGACAAAAACTTTCGATATTCCGAATCCGTATTTCGATCGGGCGGGAATTTTATCACCGATTCCTGTTTTTCGCAATAAAATATATAGGACGATTTGATATTCGTTTATTGTTGTAATAGGTCATTACGCTTCCAAATCCCTCCCGCCCCCCACCACCAACCCTCCTCCCGTCTCCAACGAAATTTCCGGTTAATTGTTCCTAGATTTAAAAAATAAATAAATATAAATTTAAAAAAAAAAAATTTAAAAATTTAAATTTACAAAAACTTGTTTCCAACTTTTTATATATTACATTATTTTTAAAGAATTATGAATTTCCAGTTACACGGGAAATTGTTGTAACATGTTGTTGTGAATGTGACACACACACTCTCTCCACCATCAGTATTAAAAAAAAAAAAAAAAAAAAATTTGGCGAGTGATGTGACGTGGTTCGTGGCACCCGGCCGGAAATATATATATAAAAAATATATATATATATAAAGAAAAATCATTCAGAGTGAAAAGTGAAAAAGGAGGACGGTTACATTGTGATCGTAAAAGTAAAATATTTTCCAGAAATATCTATATGTATATACATAAATACTTACAAAAAAGTGATTCTCAAAAATGGTGTACATATACGTATATGCATAAGTACAGAGTGAGTATATAAAAACTGTTAAATAGGATAGCGTTTAGGAAAAGAGAAAATTTTATATTTTGTCGCTACTTTTTTTTTCTTTTTCTCTTTATGTTATGTCGAGCGAATAACGCCATGTAGCATATAATGTTCCTATACATAATAATAATAATAATAATAATGATGATGTTTAACAACAAAATTCGCACTATTTTCATGCTTGACCGGTCCTCGTTCAATAATCCGTTTTATTTCAATTTCGTTTCGTTTTAATTAATCGAAAACTACAAAAAAATCATTGCAGGTTAGCTTATTTGTGATCGTGTGAATAATCGTGGAATTGATTAACTAGTGTGCTGTAGTTATTAAATAGTCGAAAAAACAAATTTAAAGAAAAAGAAAATATAAAAATTATATATATATATATATATACATATATATATATATTTATATGTATGTATATAAACCTTTCATTGAATCCAGAATGAGATTCCCCAAAAAAAAAAAATGAATCTTCATTCGTTGTTTGTATTGTATATAAAGTTTTTTTTTTTTTTGTATTTATTGTTTATTCTTTGTAGAGAAAAAAAAAATATTGTAGTTTTATTTATTTTGCAATAATATGCAGTCGGCGTGTGATTCTCTTTGTACAGTATTAGTGTAGGCCCTACGGGGCCATAGTTGGCGAAAAACCATACAAAAGAAATATATCAAGGCAGCTGTTGCCAGTATATATATATATATATATATATATATATATATATGTGTGTGTGTGCGTGTGTGTTCATATGTATATATGCGTCTACTGGAAAAAATATAAACTGTATATCCGAATACGGAAGAGAGAGATAACTTATCATCGCGCATATATACATATAACAAAGATTTTAAAAGCCAAAGATCGCATTATAATTTTTTTCTTTTTTTTTTTTTCTACTTTGTATACTAAATGTGATTCCGATAGTTTTAATTTACCGAACTCTAATTAAGAATATATATACGGAATAAGCCTGATCGCGCCGTTCCGGCCTCCTGTCTGGTGGTGGCGTCATAAACCGCTTTCAAAAACCGCAATAGTTTGTACATATATATATATATATATATATATATATATATATATATATACATATTAGGGGCACCCAAAAGTAATCAAAATTTTGACTTTGATATTAATTTTTTTTTTTTAATTATTAATCTACTATGTATATATTCACCGATATTATCGACAACTCTCCTGCCAATTTTCGACTTCCCCCCCCCCCTTGATTGAGGAATTCCTCAAGACAACAAAATACATCTTATCGAATTGTCGATTACTTTTGGGTACACCTTATATATATATATATATATATATATATATATATATATATATTATTAAAAATAAATTTTTATTATTGTAAAATTGGCCAATGCATAAACTGTTGTTGTTGTTGTTGTGCACTCGAATTTAAGTAAGTTTGTGTCTGTAAGTGGCATTCATTTTTCTTTTTTTTGGATTTAATTTGCTTTTTTTTTGGATTTAATTTGCTTTTTTTCTATGGGGTGGGGGGGAAACACAGAAAATAAATAGGACTGAAGTCGGTACTATTATCGGGTACCCAAAAGTGATCAAAATTTTGATTTTATTTTGTTAAAAAAAAATTTTTTTTTTTAATTATTAATACTACTGTATTAATTCAACAACTCTCAGGCAAATTTTCGATTTTCCCCACCCCCCCCACCCCTCTTGAGGAATTCCTCCCCCAAGACCGAAATACATCTTATCAAATTGTCGATTACTCTTGGAAATATGTATCACATAATTTATTCTCGGAATTTCGGAAAGAAATTTCCGTTCTGTGTCCCATTGACCCGGTGAATTTTATAAATATACAACAACCATAGACAGTTTTCGGTTTTTCTTCACCCCCATTTCGACTTCAGTATCAGTTTTCGTGTTTTTCCTTTCACAACTTTCAATCGGTACCATTCAATTTTTGTCCTTTCGACCTTCGAATTCATCAGTTAGGAAAATCCTGGCAAATTGATAATTTTTTTTCACGAACACTTTTGTAGGAACAAATTTTCCAATATTATTTTTCAATTTAAAATGAAACATCGGATAGGAAAAAAAAATATATATATATATATATATATATATATATATATATATATATATATATATTGGGGCACCCAAAAGTAATCGACATTTTTTACTTTGGAATTGACATTTTATATGGCCAAAAAAAAAACTTTAATTACTGTATATTTTCACAGATATTATCGACAATTTTCCGCTTTCCAGAAAATTTTCGATTCTCTCCCAAAAAAAAAAAAATTGAGGAACTCCTCAAGACCGCAAATACGTCAGTAACAAATTGTCGATCACTTTTGGGTAAACCGAATATTTGTGCCCGCAATTATGAAATTCGTATATATTTCTGGTTTCGAGAAAAACGGATATTTTTTATATTATCCGACATTTTAATTTAGAATTTTATTGGGTTCTCGATTAGCGGACGAAGTTCACCGTGAATATGAAATTTTTTTACGAATTTGTTACTCAATTGCAGTCGAATATCAATTGTTGCGAATGCACAACTTTTTCACCGATCTAAACGAGATTTATTTTTAATTTTTTTTGGTAAAACCAAAAAATAAAATGAAATTAACGAGAGTTAGTAGTTTTGAAAAATATAATTGCTTGGGCAGGAAAAAAATAAAATAAAAATTTGAAAACGCTTCCGACAAAATTTTCAAAAACATTTTTAGATTTCCAGGGGGGAAATTAATTAAAATATGAGAATAACCGCTTTCGACTACTGAAAACGCTATAACCGCTTTTCTGTTTTTTTTTTTTTTAATTTAATTTTTTTTCTATTAATTTTATTTTGTACTCTAATTTGAATGTAGAAGAAGAAGAAGAGCCACAGACACTTTTGAAACTGTGATATAGTTTTTTACATTTAAAAAAAAAAAAAAATTTTTTGTAATTAAGCGAAATTATTTGCCGACTTAAAACATATACTATATATATATATATAAATATAAATAAATATATATATATATTTATTTATTTTAGAATGGTGTATATTGATGTTTGAATGTTGATTTGTTTTAAACAAATGTTACAGTATTCGGTCGCACGCTGTTACATAGCGGTGTGTTCTCTTTGCTTGAATTTGTGAATTTTATGTTTTTTTTTATTATTATTATTAT
>JACDQD010000011.1:19087997-19122153 GCA_019843655.1 Lethocerus indicus
CCGCAATTATTTGGTTGTCGATCCAATATTTAAATAAAATATATTCCCCCCCCCCGCTCCCGTTATTCCGGGATTTTTCCTCGGTTTAGAAGCCACCCGGTTTGAGAGTTCCGCTGTAAGGGTTTTTGGTTTGAAAAACATCCAAAGTGCTGACAGTGACAACTGACACACAGGGCGCTACTGAAGATGGCGAGCGGCCGACAAACCGGTCTAGCGAAAGACCAAACCGGTCTAGCGAAAGACCAAACCGGTCTAGCGAAAGACCAAACCGGTCTAGCCAAACCGAAAGACCAAACCGTCTGACCAAACCGTCTAGCGAAGACCAAACCGGTCTAGCGAAGACCAAACCGTCTAGCGAAGACCAAACCGGTCTAGCGAAAGACCAAACCGGTCTAGCGAAAGACCAAACCGGTCTAGCGAAAGACCAAACCGGTCTAGCGAAAGACCAAACCGGTCTAGCGAAAGACCAAACCGGTCTAGCGAAAGACCAAACCGGTCTAGCGAAAGACCAAACCGGTCTAGAAAGACCAAACCGAGCGAAGACCAAACCGGTCTAGCGAAAGACCAAACCGGTCTAAGCGAAAGACCAAACCGGTCTAGCGAAAGACATCAACCGGTCTACGGTCTAAGACCAAACCGAAAATGTCAGACCAAAGTCAAAAGACCAAAGACACTAAGAAAAGGATCGCGACAACACCCCGCTTCGTCGCTAAGACCGACACCGATCCAATCCGACTGGTCGAGAGACAGATCGCGCTCCAACATCACCCGTATACCGAAATTCATATCGCGCATCGCTACGATAATTCAAACGTGCTGGGCGCAGCAAAGAAAGGGCACTTATAATTTTATCCAATACTCGAAAATGTAGACATATGTACATATATATATATAATATAAATCACAATCGGCCACACTATGAACGAATCAGCGGCGTTGTCATCCGTAGCGTGAGCGACGGCGCTTCGCCGCCAACAGATCCCGCTTCCACTTTGTCGGCGCGCTTCATCCGGCGCAGAGTTCACCGACCGATTCCAACCGCCTGTTGACTGGTCGAGCCTGAGGCGCAGCGCCATCTCGCTCCAGCATCACCCTCCCCGCCGATCACGTACCACGCCGCTATCGCCTGTCGCCCATCGCGGGGTCACCGCCTCACGAAGTCGTCCCAACACGGCACGACGGCGATCTCAGATATTCAGCGCCCTTCGCCTACACGCCACTCAGACACGAAAATCCCCTGTCGACGGCGCACTGACTGAAAACAGCGACAAACAAACAATTATAAATCGTACCGCCGAGGAATAGTATCGATCACGGTCATCCGTAGACGATTTCGGAAATAAATACATTCAGACCGACTTCCGCTATCGACGGAATTCCGCCAATGTTTCATTCTGTCGCCTCTATCCGGTGTCAGTACGATTCCACCTTTACGAACTCTCACCAGTTACACGTCGTAATTCCGGCCCGGAAGGAAACGGCAAAAACCCTTACAGCGGAACTCAAGCCGGGTGGCTTCTAAACCGAGGAAAAATCCCGGAATAGCGGGGGAAATTATTTTATTTAAATACTGGATCGACAACTAAGTAATTGCGGAATTCACCGACAAGTGGCGTTGTACATATTTTACAAGTACGTCGACATCTTCGCACGGATAAGCCGTAGACGGTTTCGAATGCACGACAAGATACATTCGCTTCTCCGCTACGTTCTTATCGGGAATCAATTACTTAGTTGTCGATCTATCATTTAAATAAAATATATTCCCACTACTATTCGGGATTCCACCTTCGGAACTCTCACCAGTTACACATCGTAATTCGCCGAGAAGAAATGGCAAAACCTTTATAGCGAACTCAAGCCGGTGGCTTCAAAACCCAGGAAAAATCCGGAATAGCGGGGAAATATATTTATTTCAATATTGGATGTCAACAACTAAGTAATTGCGGAATTACCGACGTATGTGTATATTTTACAAGTACGCCGACATCTTCGCACGGATAAGCCGTAGACGGTTTCAAAAGCACGATAAGATACATCTCGGTCTTTTCCAAGTAATATCGGTGAATTTGCAATTATTAGTCGATCTAATTTTAATATAAAATAGGGCCCCCCTACTATTCCGATTCCACTTCGAACTCTCACCAGTTACACGCCGTAATTCGCCCGGAAGGAAATGGCAAAACCTTACAGCGGAACTCGCCGGTGGCTTCTAAAACTCAGGAAAAATCCCGAATAGTGGGGAATTATTTTATTTAAATACTGGATCGAACAACTAAGTAATTGCGGAATTCACCGACAAGTGGCGCGGTATATATTTACGCCGCCACATCTTTGCACGGATAAGCCGTGACGGGAAGCACGATAAGATAAATTCAAGCTCCGCGAACGCCCCTACTGTCGAATCTGTCATCGCCAACTCCACTGGATGTCCGAGCCTTTAAACGCTCTCGCTCGTTTTAACGTAAAATCCCCCAACCGAATTTCGCGAACTGTAATCGGTTACACCGCCATTCGCTTTTTAAAGCTTCATCATTGCCATAACCCTTTTATGAAAATAAAAAGGCGAAATGTGGGACGGAAACGCCATTTCGGGTCGTTCAATTCGCCTTCTAGCTTTTCATACACACACACACACACACAATACACACACACACACACACACACACAATTCCGGGTCGATGTTGTTTCAGAAAGGACCACAAATGATAACGATCGAAGAATCTTATCCGTGCAAAGATATCGTGATTAATTGTAATATACGACTTTAATAATTTGTCGGCTTAAATCTGCAATTACTTAGTTGTCTAACAATTGTTTATAACGTAAATCGCCCCTGGCTGCATTTAATAACGGATATATATATTATATTACAAAGAAAAATGACTACTTACGCCTGCCTCTGTTCGGTGGTCTGTATCTGTCGGTTAGTGCCCTGTACATTTCTTTCCATTGCAATTTCCTCCTATATTTATGACCTTTACTGAAAAATATAAAAAAATATACTAATCGGATAAAAGGATCATATCGCTATTGACGGACGATGCGATAGTGCTAAATGTTTTTTTTTTTTTATCGCTTTTCACTCACTCTTCCAAAGCGCGCAAGATCCTCAAGGCACTTCCAAATCCTCAATTCTTCGGTTCCTCGGCGGTTTGGAATCGCTTGAAACAATTCAAGTGAAATGTACAGCAGCCGGATTTTATCTATATATATATTTTATATATATATATATATATATATATATATATATATACATTATATTTCTACATTTCTTTAGTATAGGATGCTATAAATGTTAACCCTTTCGCTGCACAACACGCTTCGAGATTACTTAATCAATATATTAAAATACCCCACCTCGAATAATTAAACGGTATTATATCTGACAATCTACGCCTTATCGTGACAACGCCGACTTCCATCGATCAAGCCCGGCCGATTAATCACCGATAGCATCGACCGAATTCTCGGAACGGGGCGGTCGGTCACTAGGTTTTATACCATGTCGCTTACAAAGAGCTCCGTCGCCATGATACCAATGACGAAATGTGACCTCACACTACAATAAGACCTGATACATAACCTCTGAGTTTTTCGATCGGATTCGGGCGAAACTTCGGATTCAAACCCGGGAGAGGGGAGGAGAGAGAGAGAGAGAGACGGAGGGAGGGAGCAAGAGAGAGTGAGAGAGATCGATAACAGACGCCGAGATACATATAACCGATATTAACCTTTATATGCACTACATATGATCAGTACGATATATTAACGATAGAGTATAGTGGTTAGTGATCGTTAGAGAGAATAGCGAATTTATTAAAATTATAAAAGCGACAATGTGGCACGCCGAGCAAATGAGAGAATCGGAGGGCGAGATCGATAACGAGGTCCGAGAGAGAGTTCTTTGGAAAGCCAGATAAGCCGCTAGCAAAGTGGAGGAGAGAGAGAGAGAGAGAGAGAGGGAGGAGGAGAGGAGGAGGAGAGAGGGAGGAGGGAGAGGAGGGAGAGAGAGAGAGAGAGAGAGAGAGAGAGAGAGAGGAGAGAGAGAGAGAGGGAGGGAGAGAGAGAGAGAGAGAGAGAGAGAGAGAGAGAGAGAGAGAGAGAGAGAGAGAGAGAGAGAGGGAGAGAGAGAGAGGGGAGAGAGAGAGAGAGGGAGGGAGCGAGAGAGGAGAGAGAGAGAGGGAGGGAGGGAGAGAGAGAGAGAGAGAGAGAGAGAGAGAGGGAGAGGAAGGAAAGAGAGACCT
Organism: Lethocerus indicus; assembly: GCA_019843655.1. Taxonomy (NCBI): domain Eukaryota; kingdom Metazoa; phylum Arthropoda; class Insecta; order Hemiptera; family Belostomatidae; genus Lethocerus; species Lethocerus indicus. The sequence goes on from JACDQD010000011.1 coordinate 19,092,245, forward strand.
TATGGCGAAAATCGCTGCCGCCTGGACGTCCGTTAAAGCCGTCCGACCACAAAGGTTTTAATTAAAAGCCGAATTCGGCCCGTCCAACAGAAGAAAACCTCAGAAAATCCTGTACACACCGGCCGCCTCTACAAGTGGTGACTCACCCTCGGCCGTCCCGAAGTAAAAGCTGGATCTCCTCCGTTCCCTTTTCCGTAGCTGGTCGGCGTTGGACATGGCCAATTTCGTGGCCAACTCGTGCTCGGCGTGAAAAACGAATTAATTAATTAGAAATCGAATCGGCGCTGTCGGAGTATCAAACGAGCGATTTCCCACCATCTCCTCCAGCTGATCTGTTACATCGCCCAGGTTGGCCAACTTAGATTTAATTACCGATTGTCACTAATAGGAAAAAAATTTATTATCGGCTATTTCAGTTTATACATCGTTTTTATTAACGACATAAATTGGTAATTCGGGTTAATATTTACTGCAGGGGCCCCCCAGGTTATCGCGCGTGTTCGATATATATATATATATATATATATATATCGGGGGTGATTCGGTCGGCCATCTTTGTTTTCACACCGCGTACCTTTATTACGGTTTTAGTGAAAGGAAAGAAAGTATTTATGACGCGAAAAGAAATATATAAAAAATAATATAATAAAACTGACACTTCCGTAGCGACTCAAACACAAGAAAAACCGCCTATCCTTCAAAACAAAAAAACAACCCTTCCTTCAGGTTCGAAAACAAAATGATTACTCAAACACAAAAACGGCCTATTTTCCAAAAACCCTTCCCGTCAGGTTCGAAAAAAAAAATCCCGGTTGTGAAAATAAAGATGGCCGACCGAGTTGACGACATCGATTCACCCGTATATATCGATATATCGAACAGGCGCGATAACCTGGGGGGGCCCCTGTAGTAAATATTAAAAATTTTTTTACAAAAAAGTCCAAAAAAAAAAAATTTTTTTTGGTAGTCACATTCACGTTAATAATAGTCGCTATCCGCACTTTGGTATTCGTGTAAGGAAGAGCCCGGTGATATTGCCGATAAAATAGGGGGAACGTAATCTGCGTTCGTAATATTTTACTCAACTTATATAATAATAAATTGTCCGTATCGGGAATTACTAAAAATAACCCCGACAATGCTAATAAAATAGCGGCAATTGGCGACAACTTGCAATTCATCGACGGCAATTGATAATTTGCGACGAAAGAGGGGAGAAGCCAATTAACCTTGTTGAATCCCCGCCCCCCAACGCGTCAATAGACGCCAATTTTCTTCCATTAGTTATATATCCCTTTACGAGACTATATTAAAGGACGCGTATATCAATTTAACTTGGGAAATCTCCCAAGTTTCCCCCTTTATAGACGTCGTCCCTTTTCAGATTCCGATAGAAAATTGTATTGTATAAATACATAGTGTGTTTGTGGGGGGGGGGGGGGGTCGGCCGCGAGACATTATGGACAAAAAGTTGAGAAAAATTTTGGACAAATATATTTTTTCGGAGCGTACGGTCGCCGGTCGAAAAAAAAGTTATTAATTGATAATTTTGCGACAGATGCTTATTGTCCCGCCGGAGGGAACTTTCGGTTGTCAACAGTTGGCAACGGCCCGCCGGTTGACGCGGCACTGCCCACTGTATCTTGGAAAAATTCGGCGAGCCGAGGATTTCGGTGATATTATTGAGAGAATAAAAACGACAAATCGAACGATGGAAATTGGAATAACGTGAAAAAAATTTTTCCGTATCGGCCCGTCGCTATTGTCAATATTCGCGGTATATTGAATTATCGTATATATTGGAAAAATATATATTTATATATATACATATATTCGTCGGTGAAGCGTGACGTCACGGGCGTTAACAGAGTATGGCCGGTGATAAAGTCAGTCCACGGTTGTCAGAACTAGGATGAAAGTCGTGACCATTCTCGTGACAAGGTTGAGCGCGTGAATGCGGTTTTCGCCGAGTTATCTCCGCCGTAGACCACTTCCTCAGCTGCCGTCTTAAATTTTTTTCCCCATTCACTCTCTCCGCCGGCCAAATCTCACCCTGCTCCGCTGAGAAGGTAAGTTGTGACTTGAAAAATATTTTTTTTTCCCGATCATTTTCTCCTCGTTTTGAAAGCGATTCCTACAGTTGCGTAATAAACCGAACGACCACAGGGTCATATACGAGAATTGGGGCCCAGTGAAAAAAATGAATTGGCAAGACATTTATTGAACAACAAGATTTATACCCCTCTATATATTTTATATTTATAAACGACTTTCGGTAACGCCAGATAATATATTGAGATAAAAAAAAGGTTTATTAAAGGCGATAGCCGATAAGTTTAAACTGACCGAAATCATGAATAAAAATATGAATGGAATTTTATTCCCTATGAATGGAATAACACTTAGACAGGGCTGAATATAATTCTATTATATTTTCGAATAAATTAACAAATATTTTTATATTACGCGAAATTTTCCGATCGATTAATGGAAGTTTACTACGAATACGAAATTTTTGTGCGAATTCCGTACGAAAATTTTGTATTTAAATTTCGAATTGACTTGGACCACGATAATGGGGGGGCACGATTCCGAATAAAATTTTTCAATTTAAATAAATTGTCAATTTATTTTTTTTCCATCGGTGAAAAAAATTAGTAAATAAATAGGTGTAATCTACTTTTAAAAAAATTCATCCCTATTGGGGTTTCGACCGGTCTACGCGTTCAAATTTGTAATTTTTCGGTTTTTCGGTCACTGCGAAAACGTCGCAGTCTATTAAAATAGCCGCTCGATTTAATCGAAATTTTGTGCGAATTTCGTATGAAAATTTTGTATTTAAAGTTCGAATTGACTTGGACCACACTCATCGCTATAACGGGCACGATTCCGAATAAAATTTTTCAATTTAAATAAATTGTCAATTTTTGTTTTTTTCCGTCGGTGAAAAAAAAATTCTTTACGTCCGTTATAAAAACAAATAATGTAGCTAGTAAATAAATAAATCTACTAAAAGAAAAAAAATAAAAAAATTTACCCCTATTAGGGTTTCAACCTGTCTACGCGTTCAATTTTGTAATTCTTCGGTTACTGCGAAACCGTCGCAGTACATTAAAATAGCCGCTCGATTTAATCGAAGTTTACTACGAATACGAAATTTTGTGCGAATTTCGTATGAAAATTTTGTATTTAAAGTTCGAATTGACTTGGACCACTCTCATCGCTATAACGGGCACGATTCCGAATAAAATTTTTCAATTTAAATAAATTGTCAATTTATTTCTTTTTTCCGTCGGTGGAAAAAAATTCTTTACGCCCGTTATAAAAACGAATAGTGTAGCTAGTAAATAAATAGGTGTAATCTACTCGGAAAAAAAAAATATTAATTATTATTATTAAATATTTAATTACGGCGCCCGTCTGCGACATGTACGCAATAACGAATATTGATTAAACGCTCCGATTTATGAAATAATGTCGAAAGCTCGACCGGTTAAAGGAGGATGTGCGAATGACAGATTCGATCCATCGGTTTCAATTAAAATATTCTGGTGTAATTGGGCTGGAAAAAAATAATTTTCAGGAAGCGGAATTCGTTAAACGTCCGTTCAACGGACCGAATCGATCCGGAGATATCGTTTTAATTGCGGATTCAATTCGCCGATGCAACAGTTTCTCCGGTCCGGTACTCTCGAAGGTACACTTTCTACGGTCCAGAGAGGGGAAAATGCGTACAATCAATAAGAGAGAGTTATTCGAATTCGGGCTTTCGATTATTTATATCGAATTTAATGTTTGAATGTTTGAACAAACTGTAGATTCGTTTCCGTAGTTGTGGTAAACATCTTCCGAAATATGTATTTTTATATGCGATAGCGTACCTAAAACTGTGTACAGACACTCGCACGTACCCACATGTTTAATTTAAAGCGGTATCCCTTTTATTCGAACTTTTTGTCAATTAGATTGTGAAAATTTTTTTTAAATTTTTGTATCCCCCCCATTAGACAATAGATATAAGAAGCTACCGGATACGGATGTAATCGCTTACTCCGGTGATCGAATAGTCGTTGTATTGTTTCGACAGAGGAGAATGTTTTATTCAAGTCAAGTATCGAGAGTTTTATTCGAAACTCTCCGCTATCTCCGACCGGAGATATCATTTCGGGTGTATTATTCGGATGCGGGTTTTATGTTACAATTTTTTTTTCCCCATTGATTGTCCCTCGAGTCGCACAATCACTTTTCCCTCTGAATTCTCCACCGGCGTAAATTAACAACTAACGCTGAATTAATTTGAAACGTAACCAATTTAACGGCGATATTGCCAAAAATTTTATTCCCATTCCGGCCACTGTATTTTTATTTCTGCGATTTGTCTCAGGAAAATAGTCAAATCAGTTTCACCTATAACGTGGAAAAAAAATTGTTGATTAAATAATAGGAAATAAAATTGAAAAAAAGGAGGAAACGGAATATTTCATTTCGAGGATATCGTCGGTACGCTCTGGTTATGAGCGCGCGCACTGATTAGCAATTTAAGGCTACGCCGGTGATAAAATATTATCGGTGTTGAACGCCGCAATAATTGAGATATTGATTTATGAAGGCCAGTGAAATGAAAAAAAAAAAAAATAATAAATAAGTTAACAGTGAGTATATGACCACATTAACGGATCGCTACTGCGGATAGACCAGAAACAGATATGACAGTTTAATTAATTTAATAGGAGAGTTATTTTAAAGATTTATTTACTACTGTTTTACATGCGGTTAGAAAAAAAATAAAATAAAAAAAAATAATAAAAAAAAAACTGGGTAAAATTCCCAGCGGCTGTATTTATTATTATATCTCTCGGTGTAAACGGTTATAATATTGAAAAAAATTGTTGTTAAAAATCAGAATGTTCCTGCAGAAACACACTGGAAATCCTACTGTATTCCACAACCCTTAGTTTTATTACTGTTCAGAACGTGCAATCTGTCTATGATTGAAATTGAAGAAATTTTATTTATTCTCCTTTGTGTCGATCCAAAATTGTTTTACAACTCGTAAAAAAATCGTAAATCCCGGCTAAGATAAGAGTTTGAAATTTTTTTTTTTTTTCAACAAGATATCCACGAGTGGGGTTGGGGGGGGGTGGGGGGGCAATTCCTCAAGATACTTCTCGTTATCTCCAGATTATGCGTTTTCGATCAAATTAATTTATTCTTTTTAATCGCCCCCAACTGCGAGTTATTTTGTTTTCCCCGAAAATTACCGATTTTACAAAATTAGGGTATGTAATTTGACGCGGATGTATTTAACCCCCGTTGAATTCTCGAAAATTTCCAATTTCACATTCAACCCTCTCTGTCTACGGTCCGAATTTTCATTTTATTAAAATTACTTTGAGCGATATACAATTATTTCTGCAAAATTTTATAACTGGACCCGTTTAAAGTGTAACCGGTGTGGAGGGAAATTTTCCCACTTAATTGGAAAACGGGGAAATTGTTTTTCCCCTGAATCAAATTTTCGTTTGTACAATAAAAAATTTAGTACATTACCCATACTGTATACGACCATATTTTGACGTGAAATTTTTATTTTAAATCCAAAAAAAAAAAATTGGCGGTAAGGGGGGGGGGTAACGAAAAATCAGCAATATATCGATATTGATATTGGTCGTCTCGAGGACGTCATAGGATTAACGATTTATGGGCCATCCCATAAAAAAAAAAGCTGTAATTATTTGGTAAAATATCGATTGAATTGATCTGAAAGTTACGCTGGTATTCGGGGGTAGGGGGGTTGTTAATATCGACCATCGACAGTCGCATTACTCGAGCATCCTATCGGCATTTGAATAAAAAAAAAACTGTATGGAATATCAAAACTTGATGTAGAACGTTGGAAATTTGGAAAAAATTTCCAAAAATTTTTTGGAATTTTTTTTTTTTTTTTTTTGGCGAGGGCGTCGTGTACATATACTTGTTATTTTGGGGATTTTATTTGTCTTGTCTGAAATTAAACGTCATATAGTCAACATAAATGTTTCATTTGAAATTGAACCCCCCCGCTAATAAACGAAAACAGAAACTGCGTACCTAATTGATATTTGTTCCGGTCAAAATTTGGTTCAAGGTTTTCGGGTCAACTGTTAATAATTAGTGTACGCCCACTTGAACCACAAAAACTTAGGAGAATTCTCCTAATCAGATTTCAATATTAAAAAATGGCCCCGTCCGGCAAACATATCTGTTATGATGATAATCTCCGATCAAATATTTACTGCCGAACGCTCGAAAATATTTGTACATCTTCGATGTGTACACACGTCGTTTACAGATCAATTTGTATCGAGCCACGTTCTGCGTCTGTATTTAAAAAAATGAAAAAATAAAACGGGTCTGGAAACAGTTCCGTCCCCATTCGGAGATGTTATTCCGTTGGCCCCTAAAACTGTGTGTCATAAAACATAAAAAAATAAAATTAAACGAAAATGATTACTCAAACACAAAAAAAAACCGCCTATTTAAAAAAAAAATAAACACAGCCCTTCCGTCAGATTCGAAAACAAAAATGATTACTCAAACACAAAAAAAACCGCATAATTTCGAAAAAAAAACAAACCCCGTCAGTTTTGAACACAAAAATGATTACTCAAACACAAGAAAAACCGCCTATTTTAAAAAAAACACAACCCTTCCCGTCAGATTCGAAAACAAAAATGATTACTCAAACACAAAAAAACCGCATAATTTCGAAAAAAAACAAACCCTTCCGTCAGGTTCGAAAACAAAAATGATTACTCAAACACAAAAAACCGCCTATTTCAAGAAAAAACAAACCCTTCCCGTCAGGTTCGAAAACAAAAATGATTACTCAAACACAAAAAAACCGCATAATTTCGAAAAAAAAACAAACCCCGTCAGTTTTGAACACAAAAATGATTACTCAAACACAAGAAAAACCGCCTATTTTAAAAAAAACACAACCCTTCCCGTCAGATTCGAAAACAAAAATGATTACTCAAACACAAAAAAACCGCATGAAACTAATTTCGAAAAAACAAACCCTCAGGTTCGAAAACAAAAATGATTACTCAAACACAAAAACCGCCTATTTCAAGAAAAAAACAACCCCTTCCCGTCAGATTCGAAACAAAATGATTACTCAAACACAAAAAAACCGCATAATTTCGAAAAAAAAACAAACCCCGTCAGTTTTGAACACAAAAATGATTACTCAAACACAAGAAAAACCGCCTATTTCAAGAAAAAAACCCTTCCCGTCAGGTTCGAAAACAAAATGATTACTCAAACACAAAAAAAACCGCCTATTTCTAAAAAAAAACAGCCCTTCCGTCAGGTTTGAAAACAAAATGATTACTCAAACACAAAAAAAATAAAAACGGGTCTGGAAATCGAAACAGTTCCGGTCCCCCTTTTCGGAGATGTTATTCCTTCGGCCCCTAAAAACTGCGCAGCATAAAACACATAAATCGCTCATAAACACAGTACATTAATGTAGTGCAGTGTATCTCTGGTGAAAACGAAAAATCGACAATTATAAAACTGTATATTGCGAATGTAAAAAAAAAAAAAATTGATATCGATATCGGTCGTCTCGACAACGTTATAGGATTAAGATTTGATGGACACAAATATAAACTATTTCCCGTCTATTAATTGAAAAATCTCTAGACCGATTCGGGACCGATTATAGACCGTTATTCGTACGACTGTTGCTAGCCCCGTTGTCAAATCCAGCTTCGGTTTCATTTTCATTTTCGGATTTATATATAATCTAACCGATTCGCCCCCGTGCAAATTTATCGTGCTTCGGGAATGCAAGAGGTAACGGACGCCTACCTCTAATGGGGAAAAGTCGAATACGGGTGACGTAATTTTTTTTCTTTGTTGATGGTGAAAGTTTGGCGGAACGAACGTTGTGACGTAATAGCAAAGCTTGCTGTCGAAATCTCTCCCTCTCTCCCTCTCTCTCTCTCTCTCTCTCTCTCTCTCTCTCCCTCTCTCCCTCTCTCTCTCTCTCTCTCTCTCTGATCTAGGGAAAATGTAATTTTATCTTAGATCAAAAATACAAGGACTTTTGTATCCGGACTTCTTGTAAATCTTGTGATCACGTAGGGGATGGAATACCGTAGATTTCCCCTGTGTTTCTGTCTCCTCTCGCCGGTTTGGTCTTTCGCCAGACTGGGGTTTCGGCCGCTCGCCATCTTCAGTAGCGCTGTGTCACCTTTGGCACTTTGGATGTTTTTTTGGCCATCCTCACTGCGCTGTCACTAGTACTTTGGTGGTTGTCTGTTTGTCGTGTATATATATATATATATATATATATATATATATATATATATATACGTGTCTTGTTATTGTATTTTTGGGGGTGGATGTTGTTTCTGGTGATGTTCCCACCACACCCCTCCTATCCCTCAACACGAAGGGGACAAACAACATCCCCCCAAAAAAAACAATAACAAGACACGTATACTGACACCGCTACTGAAGACGGCGAACGGCCGAAACCCCGGTCCGGCGAAAGACCAAACAATCCGCCGCATATTATTGGGATCATCGCCTTATGGAATAATGGGGTTGAGGATAACTGTACTTAGTATTTACTGAACAATTAAGAAATGTTTTGTGCGTTCGAAAAGTTTTCAGATAGAATTTTAGATTTCCGCGCTAAATCTCAACAGTTTCAATTTGTAATAGAACCGTCCCTTTGAAGTGGCGGCACTTCAAAGGGCGCCAAATCGGGGCCCACTTTTGAAAACTAGCCGTTTGACACCGACGACCTTCCGACACTGACCCTTGTGTCTATTGTGTCGTTTTTTTTTTTTTTATAGACAACTGGTCTATTCGCCGCCGTCAACGACGGCCGTTTAAGGAACCGGTACCGGTTTTTTTTTTTTTTGAGAAACCGACTTTAATTGTTCCCCGCAAAGTGGGTGGGACCGCTGACGGGACATTTCGCTTTACACGTGGCACAGTTTCAGTTAGAATCAGGTACCTTTTTTTAGAAACCGACCGATTCACATTCCTAGTCATTTGGGGGGATGGGGGAATTTAAGAGAAAACGGCACATTTCGTGTTTTTTTAAAAGGAAGCCGATAGTGAAAGGAGTTAGAGAGCGCAATTCTAAAGTAGTTCAACCGCCGTTATGTCCTTGAAGAAAGCGGAACGGGGCAGTTGAGCACTAGCAGAACTATTTGTGCGAAAAATATGTCCGCCCCACGGTGACTACTGAGGAAGAAACTTATAGTGGGATTCCAGAGGAATAGAGTACAGCTAAAAATATATATATATACGGGGTCAACCTGCGAACAAAGAGAATTGAGAACATGACAGAGAGATATTGACATGACCACTAACAATACACTGCAGATAAGTGGAATAAAGTCTAGAATGGATTGGCTCAACACTTGCTCAACTTTTGTCGTATTCGGCCCAATAGAAATAATCCGTCGATTAATTAGCACGTTGGGTCAAAATCGAGTGAAAAATTCCTCTCCCACGCTCAGCACTCGAACTGTCGTCAAAAGCGGACGTGTTTATAATGTTTATAATGCGTTTAAATCGTAGAACTGTTTAAATTTCCCCAGAGAATTGAGAGTACGATCTGTACGCATTCGTATGCGTAACGCGCTCTCTCTCTCTCTCTCTCTCTCTCTCTCTCTCTCTCGTGCACCCGTTCGAATATTTACACGTTTATTCGAGTATTTATACGTAAGGGAGGACCGTGAAATATGCTGTCCGTGAAATAGAATTAAGTGCGGAGCGCAATTCAGTTTTTGCGCCTCCATCCTCGGAGTATTTTTTTTTTTTTTTTTAATTCCTCCGAGGAGCCGAAGAAGTCGATGGAATCATCTAACCGGGAAGGATGACGACCCCGCCGAAGACCGCTGTTGGAGGAAGACGCAGATTCGGTATAAATGGCCCTGGAAATTATGACGATTCTTGAACTCGACTTCGAAGGGCAGTTGAAAGGGGGGGGAAAAAAAAGGTAATTTCGGAGGGAAAATTTTGATTCATCGCTGCGTTTGGATCAGCGTTGTAACACGTCTCGTCCTTGGATATGGATTAGAGAGAGGGAGGGAAAAAAAAGTGTATAAAAAAAAGTGTTGTATTCAGTCTACAATAAGAGGGATATGAAAACGGTCTTAAAATGACACACTTTCTTGAGTTCTTTTAGTCATTATCAGAAGAGAACGTGTCCGATTGATTAGTGTGATTGATGATTGCCCTTAAATACGTGTCTCAGAGTTATCCCCTAAAATTGATGTAACTTATGATGAAACTCGACTCGAGACGCAGGTGGTTACTGAGGCCGAAAGAAACGTTTTTACCAGAGATAAAAAACCCGTATAAATATTTCTTCTTTTTATCTATTGTCTCTACGATAAAACTGTTGTAGTAGTTATTTTCAACTAGATATGTGTGTTTAAATTTATATTTCCGTCAATCTGTTCGCTCAATCTGGTCATGTTGGCTGAGGGGGGAAAACCTTCGCTCATCCAAAAAAAAATTGCTACTGAAGATGGAGAACGGCCCGACACCGCCGTCTAGACCGGTTTCTGTCATGTTCGCTCAATCTGGTCGAGATTCTTCGGGATTTGTCCTGTGTCAGCACTTGCCACAGCTGACGGGGTGACAACCTTTCGCTCATCCAAAAAAAAAAATAACGTAGACCGGTTTCTCATGTTCGCTCAATCTGGTCGAGATTCTTCGATTTGTCCTGTGTCAGCACTTGCCATCAAGTGAAATTGCTACTGAAGATGGCGAACGGCCCGACACCGCCGTCTAGACCGGTTTCATGACGCCAGCTGTCATGTTCGCTCAATCTGGTCGAGATTCTTCGGGATTTGTCCTGTGTCAGCACTTGCCAAAGCTGATGGGGGCGGATAAACCTTCGCTCATCCAAAATAACGTACAAAAATAAAAGTGAAAATCCCAAGTGATTGCTACTGAAGATGGCGAACGGCCCGACACCGCCGTCTAGACCGGTTTCTGTCATGTTCGCTCAATCTGGTCGAGATTCTTCGGGATTTGTCCTGTGTCAGCACTTGCCAAAGCTGATGGGGGGCGGATAAACCTTCGCTCATCCAAAAAATAACGTAATCTTTTCGATCGAAGCAGTACAAGTGAAAAATCCCAAGTGATTGCTACTGAAGATGGCGAACGGCCCGACACCGCCGTCTAGACCGGTTTCATGACGCCAGCTGTCATGTTCGCTCAATCTGGTCGAGATTCTTCGGGATTTGTCCTGTGTCAGCACTTGCCAAAGCTGATGGGGGGGCGGATAAACTTTCGCTCATCCAAAAAATGAAAAATAACGTAATCTTTTCGATCGAAGCAGTAAAAGTGAAAAATCCCAAGTGATTGCTACTGAAGATGGCGAACGGCCCGACAACCGCCGTCTAGACCGGTTTCTGTCATGTTCGCTCAATCTGGTCGAGATTCTTCGGGATTTTTTCGGGATTCTTTCAATCTTTTCGATCGAAGCAGTACAAGTGAAAAATCCTAAGCGATTGCTACTGAAGCGGCGAGATGAGGTCTGGTCTTCGGCCGCTCGCCATCTTCTCCAGTAGGGCGGTGCTCCACTGTTGTCGCTTCGCTTGTATCGTTCGCCTGCGAGAGAATAGCCGCTACTGAAGATGGCCGGCGGCCGAAATAAAAATGAACCGGTAAAAACCGGCCGCAGTGTCGTGGGGCGACGAGAATATTTATAGGTTTATAGACGCGAACGGAGGCTAGACGACTGCTGAAAGTATGCGGCGGCGGCTGGCGGCCGTACGTGCCGCGCATACCGACGGCGAAAATCGTATATCTATTAAGTACATACTGGCACAGTTGCAAGCCGGTCATAACATCCGTTACCGCATCACATCTGCGGCACATTCATCGCACGGATCTGGGGGTTTTCCCCCGCCCCCACCGCCCCTCCCTCTTCAGCCGGAAAAATTCAAAAAATGCAAGGACTTTTGTATCCGTTCTGTTGTCGGTAATTGCCGATATTTCGGCAGTGGTACAATTCTGAAAAACTAAAATATTGTAGTTTAGCATAGCTGTTGTGTGGTCCTCACGCCGGTTTGGTCTTTGCCGGACCAAAGGGGACTTTCGGCCGCTCGCCATCTTCAGTAGCGCTGTGTCACCTTTGGCACTTTGGATGTTTTTGGCCATCCTCACTGCGCTGTCACTAGTACTGTGGTGGTTGTCTGTTATATATATATATATATATATATATATATATATATATATATATATATATATATATATATATACGTGTCTTGTTATTGTGTTTTGGGGATGTTGTTTCTGGTGATGTTCCCACCAAACCCCTCAACACGAAGAGGACAAAGAACATCCGCCCAAAAACACAATAACAAGACACGTATAAAACACCGCTACTGAAGACGGCGAACGGCCGAAACCCGGTCTGGCGAAAGACCAAACAATCCGCCGCATATTGAATCGGCATTTGGTATATTTATTTAACTTCTTCACCGTTGTATAATGTAAAATTTCAATTGAAAATTCGGCGAACGGCCGAAACCGGTCTAGCAGAAGACAGCAAAAGCGGCAGAATCCGGACCGAACTGTTTTCTGGACTTTGTTCAAGGAGGAAGTTTGTCCAGTTTCAGACAAATTCAGTGTAGGAGAGAGAGAGAGAACTTCGTGTTAAGTTCGCAAGACAGAGAAGCGCTTTTCTCAAGGTCCTTGACAGTCGTCCCCAATTCCAGGTTTTTGTTGTGTAACGCCGGGAATTTCCCCGTCCGTTTTATTCCCCGAAATGGCCGTCTCCGGGAAATTTCCTTTCGATTATATGTTTGTTTATTCGATTTTTACCGTCGAATCTGACGCCGATTGAAATACCGTTTGACGTCGCCTATAATTATCTATCGCGTTTTATTTACAACAATAATAGCACGTAGTATTAAACGCTCGCTGATTACCTTTCGCTATTTAGTATCGTCACCTTTTGGAGTAATGGGGGTTTGAGGATAACTGTACAGTTTTGTTAGTAATTTACTGCACAATTACGAAATGTTTTGTACGTTCAAAAAGTATCGCGAATTTTAGATTTCCGCGAAATCTACCGTACATCTCTCAGTTATGCCGTCAATTTCAGTTCGGTTAATCTTTTAAAGCCGCTTTTCTGGCACGTTTTTCTGGCGGTCCGTCTTCGATTTTTACCTATTACGAAAATGGATCTGTAATTCGGTGTCGAATTTCGTGGGAAAAACATAATTATTAAGCGCTCGGAAGTGTATCGAATGTCGACTGTGGCCTACGGGTAGAAGTATCCCTTAATGTACACGAATTTTCGGCCAAAAACACCACAATAATAATAATAATAATAATAATAATGCCTTAGCCACCGTATTCAACGGATCTGCCCCCCCTGAAACTTTTTCTTGTTCCCAAAACTTAAAAGGCGCCCACGAAAGGACGACGCTGCGCCACACAATTGATTGGATAAAACGGTATCGAAGACGGAGCACAAGACACGTACAACGTTAGCACACGTGTATAATATCTGGTGGGGGGGGAGGTGGGATTCCTTTGAAGGGGCAAAATGGATAGATAAATAAATAATTGTTGACAAAAAAAACCCAAAATTCGCCGTACATTTTTGAGCATCCAACGTGCTTGTTGTATAGCGCCTCGTGACAGGTAGTTATTTTTTAACTACCGCCTGTAATTTTTAATTCTACCCAGAGATTGAGAGTTCTGAGAGGTAGTTCTCGGTAAGGACGAGGAAAAGGGAGAGATCTCGTGGGTATTTTCCCCCGCTGTTCCTACAACTAAGTCCGAATCGGGTTCAAGGCCTGTTTCTTGTTCTTCTTCTTCTTCTTCTTATTTCCTCGTGAAACGAGTTTCGCTACCGCCGTTTAAAAACCGCTTTTAAAACGGGGGGGGGGTTTCTAAGTACGCTAAGTCTCAATGCCCCCTATGCACTGATAATATCCGAAATTAACGCGAGATTTTAATTAAATAAAAAACTCAGTACTGTAGGTTCGTGATGTTTCTGTCTCCTCTCGCTGCCGGTTTGCCCTTTTGCTAGACCGGTTTCGGGGCCGCTCGCCGTCTTCAGTAGCGCCGAGTGACAGTGACAGTGGGCCGGTGAGGATGGCCAAAAAAAAATCCAAAGTGTCACAACAGTGACACAGAGCGCTACTGAAGATGGGGCGAGAGCGGCCCCGAAACCGGTCTAGCAGACTGTAGGTTCGTGATGTTTTTCTGTCTCCTCTCGCTGCCGGTTTGCCCTTTTGCTAGACCGGTTTCGGGGCCGCTCTCTCGCCCCATCTTCAGTAGCGCTCTGTGTCACTCGTGTCACTGCTGTGACACTTTGGATGTTTTTGGCCATCCTCACCGCCCCAACTGTCACTGTCACTCAGCGCTACTGAAGACGAGAAACCGGTCTAGCAACAAACCGGCAGCGAGAGGAGACAGAAAACATCACGAACCTACAGTATATTCCAACCCCTCGCAGACCACAAAACAGGTATATCAAATTGAAAAACGCAGTTTTTTTTTTATCGAATCGTAAAGTATACAGGATAGAGTTATGTATGGAACAACACATGCGGCAAATGGCCGATCCACGGCTTTAATAAATGCGGCCGAATTTCCTCCTTCGATGGACGCCCTGTTGCGGTCTCGATGGCGTAGTTACCTTTGACTTCGAATAACGCCATAAAAGAAATCCAATTGTAATTTAATATACCCGTTTTTGTGGTCTGCGAGGGGTTGGAATATACTGTAGGTTCTGTAGGCTGTTTGGTCTTTCGCTAGACCGCGGTTTCGCGGCCGTTCGCCGTCTTCAGTAGCGCTGTGTTAGTTGTCACTGTTAGCCGCGGTCGGGAAATGTCTCGTTGAGTAATTGAATTGTTTCACCGGCTGTATTTATGGGTGGGGCACGTGCGGCCGGCGGCACCGTCTTGTCGAAACCACACACGTGTCATCCGCACCTCAGTATCATCCAGTCTAGGCAGAAAGAACTGTCTTTTATCGTGTCGAGGGTGCATTCGTTGTTCGTTAATCACATCTGGGTTAACTCTGAATCCCAAACGCGGCAATTTATTTATTTATTTTTTTTTTAAATACGGTTTCCGACTTTACCGCAAGAATTGTGGCAAATTCAAATCTGGCGTCAATTTCGGTACATAGTTTTCAGCATAACTATGGCATGTGACACTCAACGGTTCGGGGTTCGAAGGGTGTTCCGGGAGAAAAATTTCGCAGATTAATATAATCTGTTTTGGGTAAAAGAAATTTTTTTTCCTTTCTTCCGTCACGATTGCCCACAGGAATGTCACGTGTCTGCGTGCCGAAAAGGCAACTGGACTATCGGGCAAACAGTTTTTTTTTTACGAATTTCGCCACCGTCAGTAGCATCATTCCGCACACACTGTCATAATACAATTTTCTCTGCAAAATTAAATGGATTAAACGCAATCTTCCCTAAATCTTTTTGTGTCACGTTTATTACTGTCACTCCAATTTCTTGTCAACCCTCTATGGGCCGAATTTTTATTTTAAATAAAAAAAAATCGGGGGAACGAATATCAGCAATTATAAACCTGTATATGCGAATGAAAAAAAAAATTGATATCGGTTGTCCCGACAACGTTATAGGATCAAGATTTATGCGCCGTATCACGAAAAAAGCTGTAATTATTTGGTAAAATTTCGGTAAATTGAAATGTGACCTGAGAGTTACACGCGGGCCCGTAGAGGGTTAAAGAAACATTTTTTTTGGAAAATTTGACCCCAATGCTCTTAATTTACTGCCACTTCAATACTGCTACTGACGACGTCGTGCTGAGAAAGGCAGTTTTTTTTTTTTTTTTTTTTGACTCGGTACAAGGAAACCGCGCGCGTTCTGCGGATTTATAAGGAAAATTGTGAGTTTTCCGAAGAAGCACTAATGAAATGTACTTCCCGAGAAACGACAAGTGCATGAAAAGAATCGAAATTTCCTTCAATCGAATAAACGAAATAAGGAAAATAAAATAAAAGTATCGAACTGTGGACTTTTTATGACGGCAATTGAGCGACAAAAGTGGGACGCATCGTGCGCTGTGGCGCGATGAAAAAACGAAAAAAGAACGGATCACGAACGGATCAACGGTTCGTTTCGATCCGGTCTTTCTTGACCGAACCGGTTCGCGACCGGAACAATTTATAAAAACCGGGCTTCTCTGAACTAAAAAACGGGGATATTATTTATTTGAATCTTCCAGAAATTAATTTAATTACACTGTCAATTATAGACGGGGACGTCTGTCGTTGCCGACAACAAATCTATTTTGACAAAAATCTGCGAAACTCTCAGAGGTTTCTGTCTCCTCTCGCCCGGCGTTCGGCCGTTCGCCGTCTTCAGTAGCGCGGCGTCAGTCCACTGTCCGCCACTTTGGATGTCTTCCGCGTGGCGTCCTCCGGCGTCACTGACTGACACCGCGCTACTGAAGACGGCGAACGGCCGCGGAAACCCCGGTTCTAGAGAAACGCCACAAACCTAGGGTATTTCGAAACCCCTCGCTGACCGCAAAACAGGTACGTTTTGGTCGTCCGGATATCAGGAAAATTCGATTGATTTTCCCCACCTTTAGCCGCCTGTAATATTTCAAATTTCCCTTGGGGTAAAATCGCCAAATTATCGTTAATTTTTCACCCCCATTATATAATACAGATTTTAGTTCCGTGTTCTCATTGTCATTTGACGGCGAGGCCGCCAGTCGCCAGTCGCCAGCCGCTGGGACCTTGTTGGTGGTGCCAGTCGCCCATTTCTATCGATATGGATTTTTTTCCCATTTCTTTCAATATCCTGTAAAGTCCGCGCTAAGAGACGTGTCACGTGTGTGTTCACAGTGGACGATGAATTTATATTATTTAAAAATTACTGAAAAAAAATTAAAAGTAGAAATAAATGGCATACAAATATAACTTAAACTCTTGTATTAGATGAGTTTGTGAAGATACTTTTCGGTCGGGGGTTAACATCTCGGCTGCTTAAAAATAATACTACCCTACCAGATAATATAATATATTAGTAATAATAGTTTTGACTTTGGAATTAATTTTATTTCGCTAAAAAAGAAATTTCAATTATTGATCCACCGATATTATCGACAAATCTCCGCCGGTTTTCCGGCAAATTGTTGATTACTTTCGGCTAATTATAGCAATTTATAGCTGAAATACGATTGCGGCATACGAGAGTATGTTATTGAAAAGCTTCGTAATAATTTCAATTCGGTTTTCAACTTTCTCGACTGACTTATATTGTAACTGTTCTATTGTCACGACTGTTATATACACGAGAAGCCGGACTGGTGGTGGTGCTATTGAAGACGGCGAATGGCCGCGAACCGCTGAAAAAAAAAAAAAACACGTTTTACGTCATTTCCCCGATTGCCCATCACTGTACTGTTGTTACAGCTGTATGGTTATGCTGCATTCTCTGATTTGAACGAACAAATTTGAATATTTCTTTAATTCATACACCGCCTATTATCTATTATCGTTTTATCTCTCGGTCTATTTGCGACCCGTGAAATTGCGGTCCGTGGGCGCGTAATTACGTGCGACGATCTGTGTCCTTTTTTTTTTAACGATGTAAACAATTTTTAATTCAGATCCGTTATCCGGATATTTTGTCAGTTGGTTCTGTTTGACGCTATCCCAATTATCGGAATGAATAAGTAATCGGAAAAAATTATAGACCGAATTCACCGACAAGTGGCGTTTTACGCATTTTCAAGTGCATCTTTGTACGTGATAAGATTCTTCGATATTGTTTGGCCCGTTTCTGAAATATTCGGTATCGAAATTACGCTGATCTCAGTTGAATTGACACATTTCCCATTTTTTTTTTTTTTTCCGCAAAGTGTTTTAACGCCTCGCGGGCTCATAAAAAGCTCGTGATTTTTCGTTAAAAGACGTTAAAAGCGCTCCGAATAAAGCCAATTATTCAACAGGGGACATTGCATTGAAGCCGAATGCATCGTACACGTGCATTCGAAACCGTCTACATCTTATCTGTGCACGTAGATGTTGACGCAGTTAAAAATATGTAATTGCTTAGTCGTCGATCCAATATTTCAATATCTTCTTATCACTTCTTTATCAACAGCGGTTCAAGTTGTACATACCGTTGGGCGGTTACAGAAACTACCGTCGATTTCGGAATTTCTCCCTTCGGTCACTGTTCTTATTGAAACCGGATCAATTTGAAAATTATATACGAAAAAATATCCCCTTACTACACCTCGACACTGTATCCCGTACTGTAACCGATTTGTGTATGAAATGTATTTTTTCTCCGGAAGAAAGAGAGAGGATTTTGATAGGGCCGATGAAACGCTGAAAATTTCGCAATTTCAATTAGTCCAGACGTCGATTACGTCCGAAAATTTCCAATATATATATATATATATATATATATATATATATATATATAATATATATAAGTCGAAACAGCACATAATATGCGCCTGACTAACCCTTGTCTCTCGGGTCAAGTACAATGGACCATAGGGCAGATAACGTTATAGATAAGGGACTGATAAATGATGGAATTTGTAAATAATATGTATATAACAATACTATATATATATATATATATATATATATATATATATATATATACGATATTGAAGTTATTTACGCTCTCTGACTGTCGTCACTGTGACGGCATTGGTCTAATTGCAGCGTTTAGAGGCGAAAATTCGAAAAATGAAAAAAAAAATGCCTAAGAGCTGAATTGACGGAGACGAAATAGTCCGGGATATGTTTCCAATGTTGGAAATCCAAGGTGGAAAACAGAAAATGCCGTAAGAAACGTATACAAGTTAAATACCGGGGGGGGGTATTTAAACCGATTTGGATATACCAAAAAAAAAAAAAAATGTATCCACCCTTTAACAGTCCATAACTTGCAAACTAATTGGCGGAGTTTGTGTCTCGTTTTTTGGGCGAAAGTGTAGCTTAAAGTCCGACTTGAAATACTTTAAAATAAGCCTTCCGTCGGCCACGTCTACTCGAGTACAACAAGGTACAACTGACACAACAGAACACTGACTATCCAGCGACTGTGTCAACTGACAAAACGATACAACTTAATACAACGTATTGTATGGCGATTGGCGGAACTACAAACTGTAACACTACCAAGAATGAGATAACTCCGTCAATTAGTTTGCAAGTTGTGGACTTTTAAACGGTGGATACATTTTTTTTGGACCCCCCCCCCCTCTGTATATATTGTATATTTCGATGTGCGCTACATCGAAACGACCTGTCGTCCGCATGTTGTCCGATGGCACGTTCATCGCGTATCTTCATCGCTTATCTCCTCCTGCACGTCGTAACTAACCGCAACGTGGCCACCCCTATCGCCATTGTAATAATCGCGGTTTTCCTCCCTCCGCCGAGCGACATATCCACGATAAATTTTTAAACTCTCTTCTTCTTCCTCCTTCTTCTTCTTCTTCTTCTTCTTCTTCTTCTTGTTCAGAAGGAGAGAGAGAAAAAACGGCGTAGAAAAAGTTGGCTCCGACGCCGTCTCAATTCCGGTGAAAGTTTCGCGAAAGTGACCACAATTGGAGCCACATCAATTTCGAAACCCTCCAATAATTAAAACACTTGACATACACTTTATTGTATTACTAATTTAATTATACGTTAAACAAATTGTTTAGTTTATGTGATCAACTAAACTAATCTTTTACATATAACGGTTTCTCCTTCGTACATTTCCAGCGAACATATTTTTTACTAATTATGCAAGTTTGTGTTGTTTTATCGGCTGCGCAAAATTTTATTTGACATTTTTTCCCCGTATTTTTAATTTTTACTGGAGCTGCTCGATATTCCTTCTCGTCGGTTTTCCTTTTTCTTCTTTGCAAAAAATTCGAGCCACCCTTTAATAAGCTGCAATTGATTCCAGCCAAATCCAAAATATTGAAAAATACACAATTGCACACTGCAGACTGCATCTGTTGCACTCCGATTCGGCGCTACACTTTCAACCCCATTCGGTCAAACTGTATCAGTATGCGATACCGAAAAAAATATATATATATATATACATATATATATATATATATATATATATATGGGGTTCAGATAAATGAAACCTTTACTGGAGAAACCGGTACCTAGTTTTAGAACCGAGGTTCCAGCCTGAACGAACTGACGAAAAATGCGTTTACTTCGTACGGGGTCAAATCACCCCCACCAGAATAGGGTTGTCGGTAAAAACTGAGCTGCGGGGAAAAAGGGAAAAGGGAAAAATTGAATAATCGGACGATATAAGAATTTACAGAAAGTCGATGGGCCGTAAATTTTCAAAAAGGGGTCGTTCGACCCCGGTACGGGGTACGTTCGGTGTTATTAAATCGTTTTCATAAAGCGCCATCATCATCCTGTGTTCTCTTCTTTATCGTGACAAAAACGTGAAAAATATATATTTCAGTTATGATTGCACCTATATAAAGTTGATTGTAGGAAAAATAAAAAAAACATGGTAGAGTAGTGTATTATTATTATTGCCCGGAGGAGGAGGAGGAAGTGATTCGCGGTAAAACCATAAAAAACATAAAAAAACAACAGAATATCCCTCAAATGATAACGGGGAGTGATAACCGTCGTCGATACGTGGAAGGGCTTTCGAAGGGAGAGAGAAATAGAGAGAAACTTACATCACCAATTTCCAGTTAATCATTATCAGTCATCGTGTCGTTCGAATATCTTCGAAAAAAAATCTTCGGCGGACATATCTTGGTCAAAAATTTCCGTCTTAGATAAAGCCGACCGCAGAGTTTTTGGCGAAAAAGGAACTCCCCGAAAAAAAAAGAAAAAAATTTGGACCTCGGGCGCAAAATTGGCACCAATATGACGCAATCGAATAGTATTTGGAAATCAAATTTTCATCGAGTATCGAATTAGGGCCGTTCGTTTAAGACGCTTTTTTTAACGGACCGGTCAGTGTAATTTCGATTTCAGAATATTTCAGAAAGGGCCGAACGGATAACGCGTATCGAAGAATCTTATCCGTACAAAGCCACTTATTACTTAGTTGTCGATCGAATAATTTCAAATAATCAAAAATAACCGCTTCCAACATCAATGCCCAAGTAGCCTAAGGTCGCTGCAACTTTAAAAATTTGATGATTCCCTTGAACCGGAATGGAACGGAAGCTTATACTTGTAGCTTAAGCTCTCAGGTTCTTATTAATGTATTACAATATTTAAGAAAAAACCTATATATATATATATATATATATATAAAGGCCGGAACGCGTGTACGAATCATCATTTGTATATCGTTTTGGGCCGAGCGGTCCAAAAATGAGTTTTTTTGGGAGCTAAATTAAGAAATTAAAATTAAAAACAGCTCAAAAATGCGGTTTTTAGACATAAAATTAGCACAAAAATGTTGTTTCTATGCCCAAAAATTCGGTTTTTAAGCGCACAACGGTACCAAAAATGCTGTTTTCGGGCGCAAAGTGGGCCCAAAAATACTGTTTTTGGGCCCGAAAACGCGGTTTTTAGGCGCAAAACTGGCCCAAAAATGCTGTTTTTAGGCCCAATAATGCGGTTTTAAGGCTCAAAATGAGGTTTTTAGGGCTAAAATCAGCTAAAAAATGCTTCCACCTCAAAGCCCAAGTCGCCTAAAGTCGCTGCAATTTTAAAAACTTTTTTGACGATTCAGTCGAACCGGAAAGGAACGGAAGCTTATACTTGTAGCTTAAGCTCTCAGTTTCTTATTAATGTATTACAATATTAATCATCATTTGTATATCGTTTTATCGATTTTATTTACAGAAAATAGAAATGATTTGTGAATAGAGATATAATGAGGGAACGTGATTTAATGAGGGAATTTTTTCTCTCTCCTCCATATCCTCCAGCTCCAGGCCGACGATATTGGAGCTGGACGGAATTTCTCATTATTCCAGTTCTCCTTCGGGCCCATTATTACATTCCATTCCTCAGCCCGTCCCCGATATCACGATTACTGACTTACGTTTATTTCAGCGTTGAAAAACCAGTTTTTGTATTGAGATCCACCTTAAAACCGGTTTTGTATTTTTTTTTTGTTGGAAAACCCCCTTTTTTACCCGGGTCTAGCGATTAAATGCCGAACTTAACGAACAAAATTCTGGTTATAAAACGCCTTTTCAGCAAGAAAACCGTGTTGAAGAGAGGTGTTTCAAAAGAATCCGGTACGAAAACCGGTTTTTCAACGCGGAAATCGGGTTATGAAGTGTTTTTTCAACACAAAAACCGGGTTGTAAAGTGAATTTTTCAACACAAAACATAAACCGTACCCAAAAAACGTAAAAGTACAAAAGTAAAGTAGCGTTCGGCGTATTGCGGGACAGTACAAAAACCATATTTCTGATCCGATTTTAGATCTAAAAACCGCAGTCTCGACCCAACGGTCCAAAAATGAGTTTTTTTGGAGCAAAATTAAGAAATTAAAATTAAAAACAGCTCAAAAATGCGGTTTTTGGGCGCAAAATAGACCCAAAAATAGGTTTTTAGGCGCGAAATAGGCCCATAAATGCGGTTTTTAGACCTAAATTTAGCACAAAAATGCTGTTTTTAGGCCCAAAAATGCTGTTCTTAGGCGTAAAATCGGCCTAAAATTGCGGTTTTTTGGCGCAAAAATGTACCAAAAATACGGTTTTTAGGCCCAATTATGCGGTTTTAAGACGCAAAAATGCAGGTTTTAGGCCCAAAAATGCGGTTTTTATGCCTAAAATCAGCTCAAAAATGCGTTTTTTAGGCCAAAAATCATCTAAAAAATGCTGTTTTTAGGCCCGAAAACGCGGTTTTTAGGCGCAATAATGCGGTTTTAAGGCTCAAAATCGGCCCGGAAATGAGGTTTTTAGGGCTAAAATCAGCTCAAAAATGCTGATGGTTTTCAGATATCGGCCCCATATTGCACCCACAAGTGTATTAATGTGAGCTACACTTGCCCCTAAAAGGAGGGGTCGGAAATCGAAAATTTAGGTTTTTCGAAAATTTTCAGATATCGGCCCCATATTGCACCCACAAGTGTATTAATGTGAGCTACACTTGCCCCTAAAAGGAGGGGTCGGAAATCGAAAATTTAGGTTTTACGACTTGCCCAAAGGAGGGTCGGAAATCGAAAATTTAGGTTTTCAAAATTTTCAGATATCGGCCCATATTGCACACCCACAAGTGTATTAATGTGAGCTACACTTGCCGAAAATTTAGGTTTTTCCTAAAAAGGGGTCGGAGGGTCGGAAATTTTAGGTTTTCTGAAAAAATTTTGATATCGGCCCCATACACAAGTTATTAATGCACCCTAAAAGTGTATTAGGTTTTCGATGTATATCTATGACCCATATTTGTTATTAATGTGAGCTACACTTGCCCTAAAAGGAGGGACGGAAATCGAAAATTTAGGTTTTTCGAAAATTTTCAGATATCGGCCCCATATTGCACCCACAAGTGTATTAATGTGAGCTACACTTGCCCCTAAAAGGAGGGAGTCAAATCGAAAATTTAGGTTTTCGAAAATTTTCAGATATCGGCCCCATATTACCCACAAGTGTATTAATGTGAGCTACACTTGCCCCTAAAGGAGGGTCGGAAATCGAAAATTTAGGTTTTCGAAAATTTTCAGATATCGGCCCCCCATATTACACTCACAAAGTGTATTAATGTGATACACTTGCCCCTAAAGGAGGGGTCGGAAATCGAAAATTTAGGTTTTCCGAAAATTTTCAGATATCGTCCCCATATTGCACCCACAAGTGTATTAATGTGAGCTACACCCCTAAAGGAGGGTCGGAAATTCGAAAATCCCCATATTGCACCGAAAATTTAGGTTTTGTGATTATTAGCAGGGGTTGAAAAAGGATCGGAAAAAATTTAGGAAAATTTTCAGATTTAGGTTTTCGAAAACAGATTGTCCTCGGCCTATACCCACAAGTGTATTAATGTGAGCTACACTTGCCCCTAAAGGAGGGTCGAATCGAAAATGCAGGTTTTCGAAAATTTTCAGAATATTTATATTACACAAGTGTATTAATGTGAGCTACACTTGCCCTAAAGGAGGGGTCGGAAATCGAAAATTTAGGTTTTCGAAAATTTTCAGATATCGGCCCCATATTGCACCACAAGTGTATTAATGTGAGCTACACCCCCTAAAAGGAGGGGTCGGAAATCGAAAATTTAGGTTTTCGAAAATTTTCAGATATCGGCCCCATATTGCACCACAAAGTGTAATGTAGAGCTACACTTGCCCCTAAAAGGAGGGGGGTCGGAAATCGAAAATTTAGGTTTTTCGAAAATTTTCAGATATCGGCCCCATATTGCACCCACAAGTGTATTAATGTGAGCTACACTTGCCCCTAAAAGGAGGGGTCGGAAATCGAAAATTTAGGTTTTTCGAAAATTTTCAGATATCGGCCCCATATTGCACCCACAGAATATTAATGTGAGCTACACTTGCCCCCCCTAAAGAGTCGGAAATCAGAAAATTTAGGTTTTTCGAAAATTTTCAGATATCGGCCCCATATTGCACCCACAAGTATTATTAATGTGAGCTACACTTGCCCCTAAAAGGACGGGTCGGAAATCGAAAATTTAGGTTTTCGAAAATTTTCAGATATCGGCCCCATATTACTACAAGTGTATTAAGGCTACACTTGCCCCTAAAGGGAGTCGGAAATCGAAAATTTAGGTTTTCGAAAATTTTCAGATATCAATATTGCATATTGCACCACAAGTGTATTAATGTGAGCTACACTTGCCCCTAAAGGGAGTCGGAAATCGAAAATTTAGGTTTTCGAAAATTTTCAGATATCAATATTGCATATTGCACCACAAGTGTATTAATGTGAGCTACACTTGCCCCTAAAAGGAGGGTCAAATCGAAAATTTAGGTTTTCGAAAATTTTCAGATATCGGCCCCATATTGCATTAATGTATTTGATACGCCCCTATTAATGTAAAGGAGGGTCGGAAATCGAAAATTTAGGTTTTCGAAAATTTTCAGATATCGGCCCCATATTACCCACAGGGTGTATTAATGTGAGCTACACTTGCCCCTAAAAGGAGGGTCGGAAATCGAAAATTTAGGTTTTCGAAAATTTTCAGATATCGGCCCATATTGCACCCACAAGTGTATTAATGTGAGCTACACTTGCCTAAAAGGAGGGTCCGGGGGAAATCCAATTTAGGTTTTTCGAATTTTCCGAGATATCGGCCCCATATTACACAAGTGTATTAATTAGCTACACTTGCCCCTAAAAGGAGGTCGGAAATCGAAAATTTAGGTTTTCGAAAATTTTCAGATATCGGCCTGCCTAAGTGTATTAATGTAGCTACACTTGCCCTAAAGGAGAGGTCAAATCGAAAATTTAGGTTTTCGAAAATTTTCAGATATCGGCTATATTACACCACAAGTGTATTAATTGAGCTACACTTGCCCTAAAAGGAGGTCAAATCGAAAATTTAGGTTTTTGAAAATTTTCAGATATCGGCCCCATATTGCACCCACAAGTGTATTAATGTGAGCTACACTTGCCCCTAAAGGAGGGTCGGAAATCGAAAATTTAGGTTTTCGAAAATTTTCAGATATCGGCCCCATATTGCACCCACAAGTGTATTAATTAAGCTACTTGCCCCTAAAAGGAGAGTCGGAAATCGAAAATTTAGGTTTTCGAAAATCAGATATCAGCCCCATATTACCCCACAAGTGTATTAATGTGAGCTACACTTGCTAAAGGATGGTCCGGAAATCGAAAATTTAGGTTTTTAATTTTTCGATATATTCGGCCCCATATTACCAAGTGTAATGTAGGCTACACTTGCCCATAAAAGGAGGGTCGAAATCGAAAATTTAGGTTTTCGAAAATTTTCAGAAAATTTTCAGATATCGGCCCCATATTGCACCTACAAGTGTATTAATGTGAGCTACACTTGCCCCTAAAGGAGGGTCGGAAATCGAAAATTTAGGTTTTTCGAAAATTTTCAGATATCGGCCTTATATTGCACCACAAGTGTATTAATGTGAGCTACACTTGCCCCTAAAGGAGGGTCAAATCGAAAATTTAGTTTTTCGAAAATTTTCAGATATCGGCCCTTATGTACACCAAAGTGTAATGTGAGCTACACTTGCCCCTAAAAGGAGGTCGGAAATCGAAAATTTAGGTTTTCGAAAATTTTCAGAATCATTTATCACCCAGATATCTACACCCTTTAAAAGGCAAATCGAAAATATTTTCAAAATTTTCAGATATCACCTACAAGTGTATTAATGAGCACACTTGCCCTAGGAGGGTGTAATAATGTAGGCTGATATCACCTAACACAAGGAGGGTCGCCCCTAAAGAAATCGAAAATTAAGGTTTTCGAAAATTTTCAGATATCATTGCGAAAATTTTCAGATATCGGCCCCATATTGCACCCACAAGTGTATTAATGTGAGCTACACTTGCCCCTAAAAGGAGGGTCGGAAATCGAAAATTTAGGTTTTCGAAAATTTTCAGATATCGGCCCAATACTGCACCACAAAGTGTATTAATGTGAGCTGCCCCTAAAAGAGGGTGGGAAATCGAAAATTTAGGTTTTCGAAAATTTTCAGATATCGGCCCCATATTACACAAGTGTATTAATGTGAGCTACACTTGCCCCTAAAAGGAGGGGTCGAAATCGAAAATTTAGGTTTTCGAAAATTTTCAGATATCGGCCCCATATTACCCAAGTGTATTAATGTGAGCTACACCCCTAAAGGAGGGTCGGAAATCGAAAATTTAGGTTTTCGAAAATTTTCAGATATCGGCCCCATATTGCACCCACAAGTGTATTAATGTGAGCTACACTTGCCCCTAAAGGAGGGTCGGAAATCGAAAATTTAGGTTTTCGAAAATTTTCAGATATCGGCCCCATATGCACCCACAAGTGTATTAATGTGAGCTACACTTGCCCCTAAAAGGAGGGTCGGAAATCGAAAATTTAGGTTTTCGAAAATTTTCAGATATCGGCCCCATATTGCACCCACAAGTGTATTAATGAGCTACACTTGCCCAAGGAGGGTCGGAAATCGAAAATTTAGGTTTTCGAAAATTTTCAGATATCGATCCATATTGCACCCACAAGTGTATTAATGTGAGCTACACTTGCCCCTAAAAGAGGGTCGGAAATCGAAAATTTAGGTTTTCGAAAATTTTCAGATATCGGCCCCATATTGCACCCACAAGTGTATTAATGTGAGCTACACTTTATAGGCAGGGTCGGAAATCGAAAATTTAGGTTTTTCGAAAATTTTCAGATATCGGCCCCATATTGCACCCACAAGTGTATTAATGTGAGCTACACTTGCCCCTAAAGGAGGTCAAATCGAAAATTTAGGTTTTCGAAAATTTTCAGATATCGGCCATATTGCACCACAAGTGTATTAATGTGAGCTACACTTGTCGCGGAGAGTCCGGAAATCGAAAATTTAGGTTTTCGAAAATTTTCAGATATCGGCCCCATATTGCACCACAAAGTGTATTAATGTGAGCTACACTTGCCCCTAAAGGAGGGTCGAAATCGAAAATTTAGGTTTTCGAAAATTTTCAGATATCGGCCCCATATTGCACCTACAAGTGTATTAATGTGAGCTACACTTGCCCCTAAGGGAGGGGTCGGAAATTGAAAATTTAGGTTTTCGAAAATTTTCAGATATTATATTACCCTGAATTATTAATGTGGCTACACTTGCCCCTAAAGGAGGTCGGAAATCGAAAATTTAGGTTTTCGAAAATTTTCAGATATCGTATATTGCCACCCAAGTGTATTAATGTGAGCTACACTTGCCCAAAAGGAGGGTCGGAAATCGAAAATTTAGGTTTTCGAAAATTTTCAGATATCGGCCCCATATTGCACCCACAAGTGTATTAATGTGAGCTACACTTGCCCAAAAGGAGGGTCGGAAATCGAAAATTTAGGTTTTTCGAAAATTTTCAGATATCGGCCCCATATTGCACCCACAAGTGTATTAATGTGAGCTACACTTGCCCCTAAAAGGAGGGTCGGAAATCGAAAATTTAGGTTTTTCGAAAATTTTCAGATATCGGCCCCATATTACCCTAAGTGTATTAATGTGAGCTACACTTGCCCCTGAAACGAGGGTCGAAAATCGAAAATTTAGGTTTTCGAAAATTTTCAGATATCGGCCCCATATTACCACAAGTGTATTAATGTGAGCTACACTTGCCCCTAAAGGAGGGTCGGAAATCGAAAATTTAGGTTTTTCGAAAATTTTCAGATATCGGCCCCATATTGCACCCACAAGTGTATTAATGTGAGCTACACTTGCCCTAAAGGGGGTCGGAAATCGAAAATTTAGGTTTTCGAAAATTTTCAGATATCGGCCTATTACTCCAAGTGTATTAATGTGAGCTACACTTGCCCCTAAAAGGAGAGGTCGGAAATCGAAAATTTAGGTTTTCGAAAATTTTCAGATATCGGCCCCATATTGCACCCACAAGTGTATTAATGTGAGCTACACTTGCCCTAAAGGAGGGTCGGAATCATGAAAATTTAGGTTTTCGAAAATTTTCAGATATCGGCTTATTGCACCCACAAGTGTATTAATGTGACCACTTGCCCTAAAGGAGGTCGGAAATCGAAAATTTAGGTTTTCGAAAATTTTCGAATATCGGCCCCATATTACCCACAAGTGTATTAATGTGAGCTACTACGCCCCTAAAGGAGGTCGGAAATCGAAAATTTAGGTTTTCGAAAATTTTCTCATTATTACCCACAAGTGTATTAATGTGAGCTACACTTGCCTAAAAGGAGGGTCGGAAATCGAAAATTTAGGTTTTCGAAAATTTTCAGATATCGGCCCATATTGCACCACAAGTGTATTAATGTGAGCTACACTTGCTAAAAGGAGGGTCGGAAATCGAAAATTTAGGTTTTCGAAAATTTTCAGATATCGGCCCCAAATTACCACAAGTGTATTAATGTGATACACTTGCCCCTAAAAGGAGGGTCGGAAATCGAAAATTTAGGTTTTCGAAAATTTTCAGATTTCATATTACCCACAAGTGTATTAATGTAGAGCTACACTTGCCCCTAAAGGGAGGGTCGAAATCGAAAATTTAGGTTTTCGAAAATTTTCAGATATCGGCCCCATATTACACAAGTGTATTAATGTGAGCTACACTTGCCCTAAAGGAGGTCGGAAATCGAAAATTTAGGTTTTCGAATTTTTCAGATATCGGCCCCATATTACCCACAAGTGTATTAATGTGAGCTACACTTTAAAAAAGGAGGGGGAAATCGAAAATTTAGGTTTTCGAAAATTTTCAGATATCGGCCATATTGCCCACAAGTGTATTAATGTGAGCTACTTGCCTAAAGAGGGGTCGGGAAATCGAAAATTTAGTTTTTCGAAAATTTTCTATCATCCCCATATTACCCACAAGTGTATTAATGTGAGCTACACTTGCCCCTAAAAGGAGGGGTCGAAATCGAAAATTTAGGTTTTCGAAAATTTTCAGATATCATTATATTGCCCCACAAGTGTATTAATGTGAGCTACACTAAAGGAGGGTCGGAAATCGAAATTTAGGTTTTCGAAAATTTTCAGATATCGGCCCCATATTACCTACAAGTGTATTATGTGAGCTACACTTGCCCCTAAAGGAGGGTCGGAAATCGAATTTAGGTTTTCGAAAATTTTCAGATATCAATATATTACCCACAAGTGTATTAATGTGAGCTACTTGCCCCTAAAGGAGAGGGTCGGAAATCGAAATTTAGGTTTTCGAAATTTTCAGATATCGGCCCCATATTACCTACAAGTGTATTAATGTGAGCTACTTGCCCCTAAAAGGGAGGTCGGAAATCGAAAATTT
>JACDQD010000012.1:0-46408 GCA_019843655.1 Lethocerus indicus
TCGAAATTTAGGTTTTCGAAAATTTTCAGATATCGGCCCCATATTGCACCCACAAGTGTATTAATGTGAGCTACACTTGCCCCTAAAAGGACAGCCTGGAAATCGAAAATTTAGGTTTTTCGAAAATTTTCAGATATCGGCCCCATATTGCACCCACAAGTGTATTAATGTGAGCTACACTTGCCCCTAAAAGGACGGCCTGGAAATCGAAAATTTAGGTTTTTTGAAAATTTTCAGATATCGGCCCCATATTGCACCCACAAGTGTATTAATGTGAGCTACACTTGCCCTAAAAGGAGGCCTGAAAATCGAAAATTTAGGTTTTCGAAAATTTTCAGATATCGGCCCCATATTGCACCCACAAGTGTATTAATGTGAGCTACACTTGCCCCTAAAAGGACGGCCTGGAAATCGAAAATTTAGGTTTTTCGAAAATTTTCAGATATCGGCTATATTGCACCCACAAGTGTATTAATGTGAGCTACACTTGCCCCTAAAGGGACGGCCTGCCTGAAAATCGAAAATTTAGGTTTTCGAAAATTTTCAGATATCGGCCCCATATTGCACCCACAAGTGTATTAATGTGAGCTACACTTGCCCTAAAGGACGGCCTGAAATCGAAAATTTAGGTTTTCGAAAATTTTCAGATATCCCCATATTGCACCCACAAGTGTATTAATGTGAGCTACACTTGCCCCTAAAAAGGACAGCCTGAAAATCGAAAATTTAGGTTTTCGAAAATTTTCAGATATCGGCCATTATATTGCACCCACAAGTGTATTAATGTGAGCTACACTTGCCCCTAAAAGGAGGCCTGGAAAATCGAAAATTTAGGTTTTCGAAAATTTTCAGATCGGCCCCATATTGCACCACAAGTGTATTAATGTGAGCTACACTTGCCCTAAAAGGAGGGCCTGGAGTGTATCGAAAATTTAGGTTTTTCGAAAATTTTCAGATATCGGCCCATATTGCACCCACAAGTGTATGTGAGCTACACTTGCCCCTAAAGGAGGGCCTGAAAAAGAAAAAGGTTTTTCGAAAATTTTCAGATATCGGCCCTATGCACCCACAAGTGTATTAATGTGAGCTACACTTGCCCCTAAAGGACGGCCTGAAATCGAAAATTTAGGTTTTCGAAAATTTTCAGATATCAGCCCCATATTGCACCACAAGTGTATTAATTAGCTACACAAGAGCCGGACACAGCCCCATATTACCCACAAGTGTATTAATGTGAGCACACTTGCCCCTAAAGGACAGGCCTAAAATCAAAAATTTAGGTTTTTCGAAAATTTTCAGATCATATTACCACACAAGTGTATAATGTGAGCTACACTTGCCCCTAAAAGGACAGGCCTGGAATCGAAAATTTAGGTTTTCGAAAATTTTCAGATATCGGCCCCATATTGCACCCACAAGTGTATTAATGTGAGCTACACTTGCCCTAAAAGGACGGCCTGAAAATCGAAAATTTAGGTTTTCGAAAATTTTCAGATATCGGCCCCATATTGCACCACAAGTGTATTAATGTACACTTAATGAAGCTTCGAAAATTTAGGTGAAATTTTCAGATATCAGCCCCATATTACCCACAAGTGTGTGAGCTACACTTGCCCCTAAAGGAGGCCTGAAAATCGAAAATTTAGGTTTTCGAAAATTTTCAGATATATTTATATTGCACCCACAAGTGTATTAATGTGAGCTACACTTGCCCTAAAAGGAGCCTTCGAAAATTTAGGTTTTCGAAATTTTCAGATATCGGCCCCATATTGCACCACAAGTGTATTAATGTGAGCTACTTGCCCCTAAAAGGACAGAAAATTTAGGTTTTCGAAAATTTTCCTATTACCCACAAGAAATCACTCCCTAAAAGAAAATTTAGGTTTTCGAAAATTTTCAGATATCGGCCCCATATTGCACCCACAAGTGTATTAATGTGAGCTACACTTGCCCCTAAAAGGACGGCCTGGAAATCGAAAATTTAGGTTTTTCGAAAATTTTCAGATATCGGCCCCATATTGCACCCACAAGTGTATTAATGTGAGCTACACTTGCCCCTAAAAGGACGGCCTGGAAAATCGAAAATTTAGGTTTTCGAAAATTTTCAGATATCGGCCATTTATATTGCACCCACAAGTGTATTAATGTGAGCTACACTTGCCCCTAAAAGGACGGCCTGGAAATCGAAAATTTAGGTTTTTCGAAAATTTTCAGATATCGGCCCCATATTGCACCCACAAGTGTATTAATGTGAGCTACACTTGCCCCTGAAACGGCGGGTCGAAAATCGAAAATTTAGGTTTTTCGAAAATTTTCAGATATCGGCCCCATATTGCACCCACAAGTGTATTAATGTGAGCTACACTTGCCCCTAAAAGGACGGCCTGAAAATCGAAAATTTAGGTTTTTCGAAAATTTTCAGATATCGGCCCCATATTGCACCCACAAGTGTATTAATGTGAGCTACACTTGCCCCTAAAAGGAGGGCCTGAAAATCGAAAATTTAGGTTTTTCGAAAATTTTCAGATATCGGCCCCATATTGCACCCACAAGTGTATTAATGTGAGCTACACTTGCCCTAAAGGAGGGTGGAAATCGAAAATTTAGGTTTTCGAAAATTTTCGAAAATTTTCAGATATCGGCCCCATATTGCACCCACAAGTGTATTAATGTGAGCTACACTTGCCCCTAAAAGGAGGGCCTGGAAATCGAAAATTTAGGTTTTTCGAAAATTTTCAGATATCGGCCCCATATTGCACCCACAAGTGTATTAATGTGAGCTACACTTGCCCCTAAAAGGAGGGCCTGGAAATCGAAAATTTAGGTTTTTCGAAAATTTTCAGATATCGGCCCCATATTGCACCCACAAGTGTATTAATGTGAGCTACACTTGCCCCTAAAAGGAGGGCCTGAAAATCGAAAATTTAGGTTTTTCGAAAATTTTCAGATATCGGCCCCATATTGCACCCACAAGTGTATTAATGTGAGCTACACTTGCCCCTAAAAGGAGGGCCTGAAAATCGAAAATTTAGGTTTTTCGAAAATTTTCAGATATCGGCCCCATATTGCACCACAAGTGTATTAATGTGAGCTACACTTGCCCCTAAAGGACGGGCCTGAAAATCGAAAATTTAGGTTTTCGAAAATTTTCAGATATCGGCTATTGCACCCACAAGTGTATTAATGTGAGCTACACTTGCCCCTAAAGGACGGGCCTGAAAATCGAAAATTTAGGTTTTCGAAAATTTTCAGATATCGGCTATTGCACCCACAAGTGTATTAATGTGAGCTACACTTGCCCCTAAAAGGACGGCCTGAAATCGAAAATTTAGGTTTTCGAAAATTTTCAGATATCGGCCCCATATTACCCACAAGTGTATTAATGTGAGCTACACTTGCCCCTAAAAGGAGGGCCTGAAATCGAAAATTTAGGTTTTCGAAAATTTTCAGATATCGGCCCCATATTGCACCCACAAGTGTATTAATGTGAGCTACACTTGCCCCTAAAGGAGGGCCTGGAAATCGAAAATTTAGGTTTTCGAAAATTTTCAGATATCGGCCCCATATTGCACCCACAAGTGTATTAATGTGAGCTACACTTGCCCCTAAAAGGACGGCTGGAAAAATCGAAAATTTAGGTTTTCGAAAATTTTCAGATATCGGCCCCATATTGCACCACAAGTGTATTAATGTGAGCTACACTTGCCCTAAAAGGACGGCCTGAAAATCGAAAATTTAGGTTTTCGAAAATTTTCAGATATCGGCCCCATATTGCACCCACAAGTGTATTAATGTGAGCTACACTTGCCCCTAAAGGACGGCCTGAAAATCGAAAATTTAGGTTTTCGAAAATTTTCAGATATCGGCCCATATTGCACCCACAAGTGTATTAATGTGAGCTACACTTGCCCCTAAAGGACGCCTGCCTGAAAATCGAAAATTTAGGTTTTTCGAAAATTTTCAGATATCGGCCCCATATTGCACCCACAAGTGTATTAATGTGAGCTACACTTGCCCCTAAAAGGAGGGGTCTGAAATCGAAAATTTAGGTTTTTCGAAAATTTTCAGATATCGGCCCCATATTGCACCCACAAGTGTATTAATGTGAGCTACACTTGCCCCTAAAAGGACGGCCTGGAAATCGAAAATTTAGGTTTTTCGAAAATTTTCAGATATCGGCCCCATATTGCACCCACAAGTGTATTAATGTGAGCTACACTTGCCCCTAAAAGGACAGCCTGGAAATCGAAAATTTAGGTTTTTCGAAAATTTTCAGATATCGGCCCCATATTGCACCCACAAGTGTATTAATGTGAGCTACACTTGCCCCTAAAAGGACGGCCTGAAAATCGAAAATTTAGGTTTTTCGAAAATTTTCAGATATCGGCCCCATATTGCACCCACAAGTGTATTAATGTGAGCTACACTTGCCCCTAAAAGGACGGCCTGGAAATCGAAAATTTAGGTTTTCGAAAATTTTCGATATCGGCCCCATATTGCACCCAAAAGGACAAGTGTATTAATGTGAGCTACACTTGCCCTAAAGGACGGCCTGGAAATCGAAAATTTAGGTTTTCCGAAAATTTTCAGATATCGGCCCCATATTGCACCCACAAGTGTATTAATGTGAGCTACACTTGCCCCTAAAAGGAGGGCCAGGAAATCGAAAATTTAGGTTTTTCGAAAATTTAAAAATGCCATTTTCGGGCCAATTTTGCGTCTAAAAATGTCATTTTTGGGCCAATTTTGCGTCTAAAAGTGTCATTTTTGGGGCTAAAAACCGCATTTTTGGGCCAATTTTGCGTCTAAAAATGCCATTTTTGGGCCTAAAAACCGCATTTTTGGCTAATTTTGCGTCTAAAAATGTCATTTTTGGGGCTAAAAACCGCATTTTTGGGCCAATTTTGCGTCTAAAAATGCCATTTTTGGGGCTAAAAACCGCATATTTGGGCCAATTTTGCGTCTAAAAATGCCATTTTTGGGCCTAAAAACTGCATTTTTGGGCCAATTTTGCGCCTAAAAATGCCATTTTTGCATCTAAAAATGCCATTTTTGCGTCTAAAAATGCCATTTTCGGGCCAATTTTGCGTCTAAAAATGCCATTTTGGGGCTAAAACCGCATTTTAGGCCAATTTGCGTCTAAAATGCCATTTTGGGCTAAAACCGCATTTTGGGCCAATTTTGCGTCTAAAATGCCATTTTGGTCTAAAAATGTCATTTTGGGCAAAAAACATTTTTCCAATTTGCGTCTAAAATGCCATTTTTTGGGCCTAAAAGAGCATTTTGCCAATTTTGCGTCTAAAATGTCATTTTGGAGCTAAAACCGCATTTTAGGCCAATTTTTGCGTCTAAAATGCCATTTTTTCGGGCAAAACCGCATTTTGGGCCATTTGCGTCTAAAATGTCATTTTTGGGGCTAAAAACCACACTTTTGGGCCAATTTTGCGTCTAAAAATGCCAATTTATGGCTTATATTTCCCTTTTTGGGCCAATTTCGGGCATAAAAACCCTATATTTTTGGGCTAAAAACCCCCTTTTTGGGCCTAATATCCGTTTTTTTTGGTCGATTTTGGGCCTAATAACCTCATTTTTGGACCGATTTTGGGCTGAAAAACTCCATTTTTGGCCGATTTTAGGCTTAAAAACCCCCTTCTTGGGCCTATTCTTGGCATATGAACCGCCTTTTTGCGCCAATTTTGGGCCAAAAAACCGCATTTTGGGCCTAAAAACCACCTTTGTGGGCCAATTTTGGACTAAAATCCCCCTTTTCGAGCCGATTTTTGGCTTAAGAACACCCTTCTGGGGCCTATTCTTGGCATAAAAACCGCGTTTTTGGCCGATTTTTGGCCTAAAAACCGCCTTTTTGGCCGATTTTGGGCTTAAAAACCCTCTTCTTGGGCCTATTCTTGGCCTAAAAACCGGCTTTGTGCCGATTTTAGGCCTGAAAACCACCTTTTTGGCCGATTTTAGGCTTAAAAACCCCCTTCTTGGGCCTATTCTTGGCATATGAACCGCCTTTTTGCGCCAATTTTGGACCAAAAAACCGCATTTTGGGCCTAAAAACCACCTTTTTGGGCCAATTTTGGCCTAAAATCCTCCTTTTCCGGGCGATTTTGGGCTTAAAAACCCCCTTCTTGGGCCTATTCTTGGCTTAAAAACCGCATTTTTGGCCGATTTTGGGCTTAAAAACCTCCTTCTTGGGCCTATTCTTGGCATATTAACCGCCTTTTTGGCCGATTTTGGGCCTAAAAACCCCCTTTTTGAGCCTATTAATGGTCTAAAAACCGCCTTTTTGGCCGATTCTGGGCCAAATGACCATCTTGTTGGGCCGATTTTGGGCCTAAAAACCCCTTTTGAGCCTATTAATGGTCTAAAAACCGCCTTTTTGGCCGATTCTGGGCCAAATGACCATCTTGTTGGGCCGATTTTGGGCCTAAAAACCCCATTTTTGGCCGATTTTGCTCTTAAAAACCCCCGTCTTTGGCCGATTTTTGGCCTAAAAACTCCACTTTTGGCCGATTTTGGGCCAAAAACCGCATTTTGGGCCGATTTTGCGCCTAAAAACCGCGTTTTGACCCCAATTTGCGTCTCTGAAGTGCCTTAAAACCGCATTTTCTTAGCAAATTCGGCGTTCCTGTTCCGTTGCTGCGGTCCTGGAAACATCCCCTTTGGAACATTGGGTCGTAGGACTTTCTTCTGAATGTTTGGACAACGTTGTTTGTATTTTCGAAAAGGTACGCGAGGCCGAAAAAGTGAAAAAAATTCGACCTTCGTCCGACTAGAAAGTGAGTCGCGCGATTCGTAGCGTCGTTTTCGAGGCGTTTAAAAAACTGAATAGGGGTTTCGAAAAAATAAAAAATACATTAATGGGCAAATGAACGGCCGTGTTTCACAACTGGGGCATACAATTTCGCAATTTCGCCACCCGTGGTTAGAAACAGCCAGTTTTATAATAACTGGATGTATATAAGGTCTTCGGAAAAAATTTAAAACTGTCCTTATTTTCGGCGTTCAATGTCGTCCAGAAGCTGTCCAGAGATCGATTTCTGGATTGTTCCGAAACCTTTCGTAACTAATAATTATTCTCCAATAAAGGTCAAAAGCAAACCAACACCCGAAAGTAATCAACATTTTCTTAATCATCTCAATAATCGCGTTACAATAGCAGTTATCAAGGAATTGTGCCCTTTCAGATTCTATATTTTCACCAATCCGTAGATTACCGTCTGTTTCTGTCTCCTTTTGGTTTCTCGCCGCTCGCCGTCTTCAGTAGCGCGGTGTCAGTCACTTTTGGCACTTTGGATGTTTTTCGGGGTCAAAATCGTCCAAAAAATGTGGTTCTTGGGCGCAAAATCGGCCCAAAATATGGTTTTCGGACGTGAAATTATCCCGAAAATGGGGCTTTTAGACGCAAAATCGGCCCAAAAATACGATTATATGGCCGAAAATAGCCGTTAAATGCGCTTCGGAGAGCAGAATCGGATAAAAAATGCGGTTTTTAGGCGCAAAAATGACCCGAAAATTCGGTTTTTAAGCCTGAAATCGACCCAAAAATGCGGTTATAAGGCCGAAAATTGGTCCAAAAATATGGTTTTTAGACGTAAAATTGTCCCAAAAATGGCAATCATTAGGCGATAAATCGCTCCAAAAATGCTGTGTTAATAAGGCCCAAAATTGCGGTTTTAGGCGCAAAATCGGCCCAAAAATGCGGTTTTTAAGCCTAAAATCGACCTAAGAATGAGGTTTTTAAGCCCGAAATTGGCCCAAAAATGGGGTTATTAGGCGCAAAATCGGCCCAAAAATGCGGTTATATGACCGGAAAGAGCCCTTAAATGAACTTCGGAGAGCAAAACCGGATAAAAAATGCGGTTTTTAGGCGCAAAATCGGCCCAAAAATGCGGTTTTTAAGCCTAAAATCGACCTAAGAATGCGGTTACAAAGCCGAAAATTGGCCAAAAATGTGGTTTTTAAAATTGTCCCAAAAATGCTGTCTGAAGGCCAAAAATCAAAAATGCCGTTTCTAAGCCCAAAATCGGGCCAAACAAAAGGGGGGGTTTTAGGCTCGAAATCGGCCCCAAAAATGCGATTATAAGGGTTGAGAATTGGACCGAAAAATGAGGTTTTTAAGCCCGAAATCGGCCCAAAAATCCGTTTATAGAGCCGAAAATTGACCAAAAAATATGGTTTTAGAAAAATGCTGTGTGAAGGCTCAAAAAATGCCGTTTCTAAGCCCAAAATCGGGCCAAACAAAAGGGGGGGTTTTAGGCTCGAAATCGGCCCCAAAAATGCGATTATAAGGGTTGAAAAATGAGGTTTTTAAGCCCGAAATCGGCCCGAAAATTGCAGCGACGATGCCCACGAAAAACATACGCGCTACTGAAGACGGCGAGCGGATCAATGAATATATCTCAATATATGAATATATATCAATGAATATATATAATAGAGACTTTTAGAAAAAAATAGAAAAATAGTAAAAGGAAATGGGGAAAAAAATGGGCCCGAGATACTTCTTCGGGAGAGCGGACGAATCAAGTCAATTTAGAGGAGAATGCTTTCACCTTCAACTTAACCTTATCCCACTTTTATATATATATATATAGCGCAGATATCACTTTCACTTTCTCCAGAGAGAGAGAGAGAGAGAGAGAGAGAGAGAGACAGGTGCACCTGCACCTAAATCCAACCCCTGATTTCACCAACAGACGGTATATTTCACGGCCGCCCCTATTTATTTAGTAGATGAACTATAGTGAAGGAGGAGGAGTATTTTTGACGATAGTAACAAAAAAAAAAAAGTCACAATTTCAGTAGCGCAAAATATACCAGGTGGTAGGTCTCCGGTCTCGCCGGTTCGGCCGTTCGCCGTCTTCAGTAGCGCCCTGCGTCAGTCACTTTGGACGTTTTTCAGTGGGGGTCGGGGTTGGGGGTGCATCTTCACAGACTGCACTGTTGTGTCCACTCTGCCGTTTTGTACTCTTCTGATGGGGCGCCAAAAGTGCCACTGAAGATGGCGAACAGTCGGACAGAAACACAACACACACACACAGAGGAAATCTGCGTTAATTACAACACCTCGAAGACCGCAAAACTAGGGTGTGTTGTTAAACCCGGAAAAAAAAAAGGTAGTCCATCCTCAGTTTTACTATAGCAAGGGCCGTTGAAGGGCTTTTTTTAAAGGTCAGCTCACAATACCGGGGCGGAAAACCTTTTGTTTCTGATTTTGTCATCAAAATCGTTTAAATTCTGATATAATATAACTCACTCTCCGAGTTATCAGCGTGAAAGTTCACCCTGAAAGTGAGGAGACACGTGTACTTGCACGTGGACCTATATAGTTCCAATTGGCAAATTGTCCCAAGTCCGCCGTCTCTCAGGGACACTACTGACTCACGACTGTGACATTAATTACGGACGATATCTCTCCATAATCTCTGATTTGTCGCCAGTAGTAGCGCTCGCCGTCTTCAGTAGCGCTCACTTCCGTTGGATGTTTTTCCCCACCGGCCCAGTCGCTGTGCTGTTCGTCTGCTTAAAAATTTGTCCTTGTGGGATTTTGTTATCGTCGGTGAAATTTTGAAATACTCCACGCATTATTCTCTAGAATTATTTACGGGTCGTATCCATCATCAGTGGACAAAGAAACCGGTCTAGCGAAAGACACAAGAAGTCTAGACGTTGGTATACACTGAAATGAGGTCACCGGTCACAGTGTCGATTGTGTAACCCGGCCTTTGCGAAACCGGCATCGAAAAGAGATAATAATTGATTTGTAGACGTTGTTTCTTCAGTATCCGATGCTTCAGTAGCGCAATCCTTTAGTGGAGTTTCACAATTTCCCGTTTAAATTTCAATTCCCGGTGTCATTTCCCCAGGTTCGTGGTGTTTCTGTCTCCTCTCGCCGGTTTCGCGGCCGCTCGCCGTCTTCAGTAGCGCTTGCCTGTCATTTGTGTTATATTGGGGAATTTTTCCGTCCGCCTTATTCGGGCCGAGGTACAACAACAACAACAACAACAACAAGATACACGAAGATGCCCCGAAAACCGTCCTGACTGACTGACGCAGGCCGCTACTGAAGACGGCGAGCGGCCGCGAAACCCGGTCGTCGTTCGGCGCCTTCGTCGCCAGTGCACAACCCCCTCTCTTTCGGCGGCCCTTTAGGGCCTCCGGCTGTCCTAAGGGACGGACAGAGAAAAGTGACTGGCACCGCGCCGTCTTCAGTAGAATCCTCGACAACAGAGCACGTGCCACTTGTACTGACGCGTCCACAAAGTGCCAAAGTGACTGGCACCGCGCCGTCTTCAGTAGAATCCTCGACCAGAGCACGTGTCACTTCTTGTACTGACGCGTCCACAAAGTGCCAAAAGTGACTGGCACCGCGCCGTCTTCAGTAGAATCCTCGACCAGAGCACGTGTCACTTCTTGTACTGACGCGTCCACAAAGTGCCAAAAGTGACTGGCACCGCGCCGTCTTCAGTAGAATCCTCGACCAGAGCACGTGTCACTTCTTGTACTGACGCGTCCACAAAGTGCCAGAAGTGACTGACAACGCGCCGTCTTCAGTAGAATCCTCAACCAGAGCACGTGTCACTTCTTGTACTGACGCGTCCACAAAGTGCCAAAAGTGACTGGCACCGCGCCGTCTTCAGTAGAATCCTCGACCAGAGCACGTGTCACTTCTTGTACTGACGCGTCCACAAGTGCCAAAAGTGACTGACACCGCGCCATCTTCAGTAGAATCCTCAACCAGAGCACGTGTCACTTCTTGTACTGACGCGTCCACAATGTGCCAAAGTGACTGGCACCGCGCCGTCTTCAGTAGAATCCTCGACCAGAGCACGTGTCACTTGTTGTACTGACGCGTCCACAAAGTGCCAAAAGTGACTGGCACCGCGCCGTCTTCAGTAGAATCCTCGACCAGAGCACGTGTCACTTGTACTGACGCGTCCACAAAGTGCCAAAAGTGACTGGCACCGCGCCGTCTTCAGTAGAATCCTCGACCAGAGCACGTGTCACTTCTTGTACTGACGCGTCCACAAAGTGCCAAAAGTGAGTAGCACGGCGCTACTGAAGACGGCGAAAGACCAAACCAGCGAGACGGGAGACGGAAACACGGTATTCCAACCTTTCGTGCGTTAAGCTTCTCCAGCCCTGTTTTCTCTTCAGTATAATAATTTACGGCTCTCTGGCGGAGCGTCGATTCGTGTCAGTCCGCGCTTCGACGGCTGGACAGAGAGAAAAGGGAAAAACTTAAATTACCTGTTGCGAAACTTAACAATTAAACGGACAAAACCCGGGTTTAACCCGAAGTTGCAGTTCGTGACTTTCGTCTGCTGCACTTGGACAAGTGGGTCAATAACACGGCTGTAATAATAACAATTTGAGAAAGAATAAGAAAGTTTCGTATATCGTAGATTCAGCGCGCGTTCCCGTCTCCTCTATCGCTCGCCACCGTCCGGTCATCCGCCGTCTTCAGTAGCGCCCTGTGTCAGCATACCACTCCTTGTACAGGTGCAAACGGCACGGTACATCCTCTCAATGTGCCCCCCCCCCGGAAAATCATCCGCGGAAAGTGACCGACAAACGGCGCTACTGAAGACACGGCGAGCGGCCGCGAAATCGCGCTCCGGCGAATAGAGTACCAAAACTACGATAACCGAATGTGCGATAACAATAAAACGATCGGGTGTCGGTAATGGCAACATTGAGGGGACACGTGCCAAGTGTTGGGCAACAGATTGCGCAACATGTTTCCGATGCTTGGGCCTCCGGCAGTTATTAGTCTGTGTCAGTTATGTGTCAAATGACGCTGCTGCTGCTGCTAACTTTCACTGCGGTCCTTATAATAGTCAATTTTTTCACCTATTCTTACATTATTCAATTATTACACGGTTGCGCAACCGTGTTATACTGAAAACCGTTATCAGCGCCCCCGTCGGTATGTCGCGGCCGGCGTCCGAACTACCGAAATTGTATACGTGAAAATGTCCAAAAAAAAAAACTCAAATTTAGCCCCCCGAGTACGAAAAAAAAATTCTGACGGCGCACACAATTTGAGGAAAATTACGATTCTTCCCAACAAAAATTCGGTCGTATTTATAGAGAGTGGTCCAAAAAAATGTATCCACTCTTTAACAGTCGATAACTCGTAAACTAATTGAGACTTAATTGTCTCATTTTCGGTGAAAGTGTAGCTTAAAGTCCAACTTGAAGATATCACTAGGTAGGTTTTCGAAATTGTCACTATTATTAACCATCCACAGAGACAGAGAGAGAGAGAGAGAGAAACGATGCCGGCCCACGAACCGCACCACCGACTACTGACTGCACAGTGTTCTGTCCGATACTCATTTCGGCCGTCGCCTTTTCGAACCTCATTTCAATGTTTTCCTACTTAAAAATGACCGCTTAAAAACCTCGACTCGATTCTCTAAGCTTAGCCCCCGGGCCGGCGTTCACTCGAGTACAACTGACACACACAACAGAAAACTGACTATCCGCCGCCACGGCTAGAAACGGAACAGCGCGAAATACAACTTATTGTATCGGTCGATTATTGGAACTACAAACTACAACAGTACAAAAAATGAGACGACTGAATCAATTAGTTTGCAAGTTATCGACTGTTAAAGTGTGGATACATTTTTTTGGACCACCCTCTATATACTATTCCCTTCTAGGTATATATAAACTGGGATTGAAAATATATAAATTGGATTTGAAATAAGATTTATGTTGGATAAACATACAGGAAAAATCCGAAAGTCGGGGGGGGTTTTATGTCCCAAATTCGGTACCCGAAGGGTACGACGTGAAAAAAAAACCCCGTTTCTCTCAAGCCCTTTTATCCTCAATTAACTCAATTTTTTTAAATCTGAAATTTAGTTTGTTTAGACCTATTTTGTGGTCTACGATCGGTTGGAATTTAAACGTAGATTTCGTCTCCTGTCCGTCCCGCGCCCGTCTCGCTAGGCGGGTTTCGGCCGCTCGCCGTCTTCAGTAGTCACAACGCCGCCACTCACCGCGGACGGCTTGCACTTGTACAAGTGACAAAGTGCAGTGAGGATGCCGCCCCAAAAAAAAAAAACATATCCAAA
Source organism: Lethocerus indicus (assembly GCA_019843655.1). NCBI lineage: Eukaryota > Metazoa > Arthropoda > Insecta > Hemiptera > Belostomatidae > Lethocerus > Lethocerus indicus. The sequence continues at coordinate 13,098 of JACDQD010000012.1, forward strand.
GCGCTACTGAAGACGGCGAGCGGCCGCCGAACCGCGGTCCGGCGAAAGGCCGAAACGGCGCGCGGCAGAAGACACACGAAATCGACGGTACAAAAACTATGCTCATCTTTTGATACTATCAGAGGTACCAAAAGCCCCGTTGAGGAACTCCTCGAGACCGAAATACACCCTTATCAATTTATCGATTACATTTTGGGTACACCTAATATATGACTGATAAAAAGTCGTAGTGATTATATTCCTGCGCCGCATTCTTTCGTGGCGTACGGCCGGAAACAATTAGTCGAACAAATCCGTGAATTGTAACAAGACGAAGAGAGTTATGAGTTTCGAAAAGAAAATATTCATTGCGCAACCGACTTTCGGCCAATTCGTGTCCTGTTCTAGTCATGTGGGGGCCGCTAAAAACCGAGAGTGAGTCACGAAACTGTGTCGTTTCGAAACACATTTCGCTTTCAAGAGAAAGCCTTTCTTTCTGGGTGAAAGTTTATGGGGGGTGGGGGGGGGAGGGGACAGAAGAAAATAGAAGTAGTCGTCGCTATACGATGATAATTCATTCCCGGCGATGAATTATTGCTGAGATTCATCTTCTTATACAACTTTTCTCTTTTTTATTGCGCAATCAGTACAAGTGTACATCACTTTGGGACCCCCCCGAGTAGGGGACAAATCGGTGGAAATTTTCAAAAAAATAAAATTTTCAATTTTTCAAATTTCCTCTATAGGGGCCAAGTGTATCTCACTTTGGGACCCCGAGTAGGGGACAAATCGGTGGAAATTTTCAAAAAAAAAATTTTCATTTCCTTTTGGAAATTCAACTTTCCTCTATAGGGGCCAAGTGTATCTCACTTTGGGACCCCGAGTAGGGGACAAATCGGTGGAAATTTTCAAAAAAAAAATTTGGATTTTTCAACTTTCCTTTATAGGGCAAGTGTACCTCACTTTGGGACCCCGAGTAGGGGACAAATCGGTGGAAATTTTCAAAAAAAAAATTTGGATTTTTCAACTTTCCTTTATAGGGCAAGTGTACCTCACTTTTGGACCCCCCGAGTATGGGACAAATCGGTGGAAATTTTCAAAAAATAAAATTTTCAATTTTTCAACTTTCCTCTATAGGGGCCAAGTGTATCTCACTTTGGGACCCCGAGTAGGGGACAAATCGGTGGAAATTTTCAAAAAAAAAATTTGGATTTTTCAACTTTCCTTTATAGGGCAAGTGTACCTCACTTTGGGACCCCCCGAGTAGGGGACAAATCGGTGGAAATTTTCAAAAAAAAATTTGAAACTTTCCTTTATAGGCAAGTGTTCACTTTGGGACCCCAGTAGGGGACAAATCGGTGGAAATTTTCAAAAAAAAATTTGGATTTTTCAACTTTCCTTTATAGGGCCAAGTGTACCTCACTTTGGGACCCCGAGTAGGGGACAAATCGGTGGAAATTTTCAAAAAAAAATTTGGATTTTTCAACTTTCCTTTATAGGGCAAGTGTACCTCACTTTGGGACCCCGAGTAGGGGACAAATCGGTGGAAATTTTCAAAAAAAAAAATTTTCGATTTTTCAACTTTCCTTTATAGGGCAAGTGTGTCACTTTGGGACCCCGAGTAGGGGACAAATTTGAGGAGAATTTAAAAAAATAAAATTTTCAAATTTTCAACTTTCCTCTATAGTGTAATAACTTTGTTGTTCGAAAAATTTTCCTATTTACCCGACCCGGGTAATTTTCCACCGGGACGGTAATTTTCACGAAGGTTTACGCCGTCTGTGTCCAATTTTCACCGTTAATTAACACGGCCCGACGAGGCTGAGATCTACCGGCTTTCCCTCCCGTCTTCAGTAGCAGTTATAATTTTTGTATATATATATATATATATATATATATATATATATATATATATATATATGGGCGGTTTTAGTGGGACAGTTCGGTCGTCGGTTGCGCAACACCCGACAACAGGTGGTCAACCGGTTGCACTGGACGCTGGAAACGCGCTACTGAAGATGGCGAGCGGCCGAAACCGGTCCGGTGGTATATTCCAACGCCGTATACGATCGCGGACAATCCGGTTTCTCCTCCTCGTTCGTCCCGCAATTGCGCGGACCGGTTTCGTCCGATGGCTCGTTTCAAACGGAGATAAACTGGGTTAATATATTTTATTTATAATAAATAAAAATTGCACCACACGTCCCTCTCAGAGGCCCGTTAAGCCGGTATTCGGGCCGATATCGTCCCGTTGGGCAACAATTGCGCAATCCCCCACTTAACTTAAGATATTACAATTAACTTCGATTCTTTTCTTTCTTTTTCAGTCTCTTCGGTTATTTTATCACCAATTTTATTAATATATCGAGATATGGGGAACGGGGGGTGGGGTGGGGGTTCTTGCCCTTAAAAGCCCGTTAAGTCATCTATTTCAACCCCCAGTCTCACTTTTTTTTTTTTTTTTTTGGGTTGTTTACACTGAGAAATACGTTGAAATAGGAAATTCTTCGGCGAAGTCCGGGATTTCGAACTAAGTCCCGGATCTGGCCCCAATACAGAAATATACAACAGAAAGTCCACTACAAAGTCCAAAAGTAATCAACAATTTGATAAGACAATAAACCTCAAGCTCAATCCTATAATGTTTCAAGAGCTTAATCCTATGAGAAATACGTTGAAATAGGAAATTCTGGAAGTCCGGGATTTCGAACTAAGTCCCGGATCTGGCCCCAATACAGAAATATACACCAGAAAGTCCAATTTAAAGTCCAAAAGTAATCAACAATTTGATAAGACAATAAACGTTTCCCTCAAGCTCAATCCTATAATGTTTCAAGAGCTTAATCCTATGAGAAATACGTGAAAATAGGAAATTCTGGAAGTCCACGATTTCGAGCTAAGTCCCGGATCTGGCCCCAATACAGAAATATACACCAGAAAGTCCAATTTCAAAGTCCAAAAGTAATCAACAATTTGATAAGACAATAAACGTTTCCCTCAAGCTCAATCCTATAATGTTTCAAGAGCTTAATCCTATGAGAAATACGTTGAAATAGGAAATTCTGGGCGAAGTCCGGGATTTCGAACTAAGTCCCGGATCTGGCCCCAATACAGAAATATACACCAGAAAGTCCACTACAAAGTCCAAAAGTAATCAACAAATTGATAAGACAATAAACGTTTCCCTCAAGCTCAATCCTAATAATGTTTCAAGAGCTTAATCCTATGAGAAATACGTGAAAATAGGAAATTCTGGAAGTCCACGATTTCGAGCTAAGTTCCGAGGTCACGGTCAAAGGTCAACAGTCTTTCAGCCGCTCCGATTTCTCAACAAATTTAGGCCTACTCTTTCAGGATTTTCAACAAATTTAGGCCTTTACACGTTTCGCGACACGTGCCGAGGTCACGAGGTCACGGCCAAAGGTCACCCACTGACCTCTGTACGTACTCAACATTAGTTACACTTTCCCGCACTTCGTTATTTACGTTGACCCGAGCCAGTTGGGCCGGGTTACTTGAGCCAGTGCTCTATATAATAAGTGATGGTAATTAAGTGCTAGTGATTCGGCCGGCACTTACCTGCAAGTGCTGTGCAGATGATGAGCGGCGCTATTATCCAGAGGCTGGTGTCCATCGCGTCCACTGAAGACGAACCTCTTCATAATCGGATGAAGTGCGCCCGCGGCTAGTCCATTGTTAGGCGCCGCGACGCGGCTTTACTGAGCGGCGGGGGACGCTGAAAAAATAATCGGAAAATATGCTGATTACAGTTTTCAGTAGTCCAGAATCGGGTTGGAATATCCCGTAGATTTCGTGTGTTTCTACTCGGCGCGGTTTGGTCTTTCGCCGCGGTGCACGTGCGGTTCGGCCGCTGCGGTCTACAGTAGCGCCCGGTGTCAGTCACTTTGGGCGTTTCCAGTACAAGGACGACGCTTTTCGCGTCTACTGAAGACGCGCGGTGTCGTCTTTGAGCGTCTTCATCGCGACTACAACCCAGGAGTGAGGATGCCCTCATCGAAAGCCCTTACTAAGATGGCGAGCGGCCGAAACCGCGGTAAAGAAACCGTCGATACAGAAAATCTACGTAGTTCCAACACAGGCCACATACTTTTTTCTGTTTTGTGGCCTCCGATGGGTTGGAATACGCCCAACAGTAAATATCGACGGTTCGGTCTTTCGCCGCGGACTGCGGTCTCGCGGCCGTTCGCCGTCTTCAGTAGCGCTCTGTTAGTCACTTTTGATGTTTTTTACGGGGCGGGGGAGGGCATCCTCACTGCACCGTCCTATATTCTCGTCGGACATAAAAGTATGTCTACTTTTTCTGTCTTTTTTAGGCCAAATGCGCCGTCTTCAGTAGAATACTCGACAACCGCACGCGTCACTTGTACTGACGCGTCCACAAAGTGGCCGGCACCGCGCCGTCTTCAGTAGAATCCTCGACAACCGAACGTATCACTTGTACTGACGCGTCCGCAAAGTGCCGGAAGTGACTGACAGGGCGCTACTGAAGACGGCGAGCGGCCGCGAAACCGCAGTCACTCGATTCTTGGATGTATTTGAACTATTTTTCTGTCTGTTTTTAATCTCACCGAACTGTCACTTGTGCTGACATCCAGAGTCCAAAAAGTGACAAATACCGCGCTACTGAAGACGGCGGGAGGTCCTCTGCTGGACCGGCGTTGTTTCGGCCGTTCGCCGTCTTCAGTAGCGCGGTCTTTGTCACTTTGGATGTTATTATTGGCCATCCTCACCGAACTGTCACTTGTGCTGACATCCAGAGTCCAAAAAGTGACACCGGAACCGCGCTACTGAAGACGGCGAGCGGCCGCGAAACCGCAGTCCGCGGCGAACGGCCGAAACGGACAGAAATCCACAAAACAGGTATTCCAAAACTATTATTTAATGCCAGCCAATAAATAGCAATTGGACAGTAATTAAACAATAAATGTCGAAAATGTAACGCGGAAGCGGACCGAGCGCGGCTTCGCGCCATCTTCTTTCCGACGGCGTAATCGAATTTGGAGTGAATCGATTGAATCGGATACGGCCCGATTGATGACGATATTGATTGAATCCTCAATGGGAAAAAACCCCCGATATGCTCCTATGTGCTTGAGCTAAAACCCGGTTCAGTGAAAGTTACAACGCCTCTGTATATATACAACATTTCTCCGCGGCGGGACGCGCTAGAAAGTGAAATTTCTAGAGAGAATTTTTTAATTGCTCCGTCTGTTTCTGAGTATTGAAGGGGGAAAAAAAAAAAGGGAAAAGCAAAAGTCGGGCGGAATAGAAAATATTAATAAAACGCGGCGATAAACCCGCAGATTTTACAGTTTTTCTACTCTGTAAACAGAGTTTTAAAAGTCTTAACAGCTAATTACTGTTAAATTATCGTATTACAGTTACTGGGATCGAACAATTCGATGTACAGACATACAGAGTCCAAAAAGTGACAGACACCGCGCTACTGAAGACGGCGAGAGGTCTTCCGCCGGACCGGGGTTTCGGCCGTTCGCCGTCTTCAGTAGCGCGGTCTTTGCCACTTTGGATGTTATTGGCCATCCTCACTGAACCAACACTTGTGCTGACAGCCAGAGTCCAAAAAGTGACAAATACCGCGCTACTGAAGACGGCGAGAGGTCTTCCGCCGGACCGGGGTTTCGGCCGTTCGCCGTCTTCAGTAGCGCGGTGCCGGTGTCACTTTGGATGTTATTGGCCACCCTCACCGAACTATCACTTGCGTTGACAGCCAGAGTCCAAAAACTGACTCTGACACCGCGCTACTGAAGACGGCGAGCGGCCGAAACCCCGGTCCGGCAGAAGACTGCTCGCCGTCTTCAGTAGCGCGGTGTTCGTCAATTTCGGCATTTATATATATATATATATATATATATATATATATATATATATATATATATATATATATACTTCGACCACCAAACCTAATATCAATCAATATCAACCTTTTGGGACGAAGTTATCGAAAATTTCGAAAATTTTCGACGTTAACCGAAGCGGGTTTCGACGTCCTAATTCCGAGTGTTTTTTTAGGCCTAAACCGATAGAGGAAAGGGTTTTTTTTTTTTATTGACTTCGACCCAAATTAAATGTATATCTTTTTGTGTCCGTTTTACCAGCGCCAGGTATAGCCGAGGGGTTCGACTCAGGTATATCGGGTATACCGAGGGTAAATTTGACCCGGGAATGCTTTAAAATTCCCTTCGACAGCCCTTATTATTGACGAACCGAGGCCGGGACTAGGAGCGATACGGTTTTTCCCGTCTTCAGTAGTCACTTTCGCCACTCTGTATGTCGCCGGTACGGCAGTGAGAGTGCAGTGAGGATGGCCCAAAAAAACATCCAAAGTGACGACTCTATGACACAGCGCTACTGAAGACGGCGAGCGGCCGAAACCGCAGTCTGGCGAAAAACACGAATTATACGCAATTTTTTTTTTTTTTTATAAAATTTTTCGTATGAACTTGAGATTTTCTATGCCTCTGGCTACAACACTTAGCTGACAAAAACTGACATAAAAATTGAAATCAGACAACAAACTTGACAATTATTATGACTTGGCATAGAATTCTGTAAAAATTCCTGCTTAATGCCGAATTAATATACCTAATATACCGAAAGTATCAAAATTACGGTTCCACAAGTTCCAAATCCCCGCCACATAAGACATAATTAAAGTTTCGTACATTTCTGCCTCTTCTGCCAGACCGGTGTTTCGGCCGTTCGCCGTCTTCAGTAGCGCAGTGTTCGTCACTTTGGATGTTGTCCAGTGCAGTGAGGATGTTGTCTGTCTCGCCGTCTTCAGTAGCGCGGTGTTCGTCAATTTCAGGAATGTTGTCAGTACAAGTGACAGTGCAGTGAGGATGGGCGAAAAACATCCAAAGTGACACCGCGCTACTGAAGACGGCGAACGGCCGAAACGCCGATCTGGCGAAGACCTCCCGCCGTCTTCAGTAGCGCGGTGTTTGTCACTTTGGAATACAAGTGACAGTGCAGTGAGGATGGCCGAAAAACATCCAAAGTGACACCGCGCTACTGAAGACGGCGAACGGCCGAAACCCCGATCTGGCAGAAGACCTGTCGCCGTCTTCAGTAGCGCGGTGTTTTGTCAATTTCTGGACTCTTCCCAACCGGAAAGTACATCGTTACCTACTCCTGAAACTGAGGTCATTGAGACAATTTCGAAAGTCCCTTCGAACCGCAACATCCTCAATGCTATCGGTGTACGTCTCATCTAATAGCGCTCTTCGCCGTGACCTCACAGCTTACCTCGATAGTCGGCCTCGATTTAAATACACGTAGTGAATAAATACAAAATTATACCCAATATCCGCACGTTAATAGTGCTAGATGAGTATCAGTAACTTTCCGATTATTACGTTTATAATTGCTGATTTCCCCCCCCCCACCCCCAATTTTATTGGATTTAAAATAAAAATTCGGCCCCCCCCAAACTATAATTTATAGAGACCAGAATTCCGCAGTGGCGTTTCGAATAAATTTCAAATTTTTTTTTTTTTAATCGATTAGTACGATAAAGGTATACGGGACAAATTGGGGTGTAAAATCGAAAAAAAATCGTCACAGTTTCCGAATTCGAAATTTTCTCCATGTCCAGTTTTCCAACGCCGTTTTCTGATACTTACGATACGCGGACCAAAAAAAAAAATCTTCAACCCTTAAAAGAGTAATCTGACAATTTGATAAGATGTATTTCGGTCTCGAGGAGTTCCAAGTCGTTTGCGGAATTTTCCCCAACAGAATCGTTTCTGTCGAATCATTTCTACTGACCCTAAAATGTCGGCTGTCGAATGGTATTTTTTTTTTTGATACCTTCAACGGCTTTACACCAAGAATTGTGGCCAATTTCGGGACAACCCGTAAATGATGTCTTTTACCTCAACAAGAAGTTGATGACCGGTGGAAATTCATCTCGCCGTCCTTCAATACTCTCACTTTTTTGTCGATTTTTCACGATTTTTTCCTTTAAATTTTCCACCCACGATATCACTACCAACGCACGAACACTTTCAGTGTTTAAAGTTTCACACTTTAGTTGTAGCGTTCTCCAACTGTGGCCAACGACTGAATGGGCACAGCGTGGGGCTCACTCTCTCTCTCTCTCTCTCTCCCTCCCTCCTCTCCTTCCATCCCCTCCCTCTCTCCTCCCATGATCCATCCCTCCCTCCGTCCCATTCCATATCCTCCTCCCTCCTTATCCTCCTCCCTCCTCCACTCTCCATCATCTCCATCCCTCCTCCATCCCACCAGTGATGGAGAGAGGGAGGGAGGGGGATGGAGGGAGGGAGGGAGGGATAAGGGATGATGGAGGGAGGGGAAGGGAGGGAGAGGGAGGAGGATGGAGGGAGGATGGAGAGGAGGGATGGAGTGGGAGGGAGGGAGAAAGGAGGATGGAGGAAGAGGGAGGGAAGGAGAGGGAGGGAGAGGGGAGGGATGGAGGGAGGAGAGATGGAGTGATGGAGGGAAGGAGAGAGGGAGGGATGGAGGGAGGAAGAGAGGGATGGAGGGAGGATGGAGGGGATGGACGGAGGGAGGAGAGATGGAGTGATGGAGGGAAGGAGAGAGGGAGGGATGGAGGGAGGAAGAGAGGGATGGAGGGAGGATGGAGGGGATGGACGGAGGGGGGTGATGGAGGAGGATGGAGGGAAGGACAGAGGGAGGGATGGAGGAGGGATGGAGGAGGAGGATGGAGGGAGGAAGAGAGGAGAGGGAGGAGGGATGGAGGGAGGGGGATGGAGGGAGGGAGGACTGACGGATGGATGGAGGGAGGAATCGAGGGAGGATGGAGGAGGAGGGATCGAATATATATATATATATATATATATATATATATATATAAAGGGTGGCATATTCCTATCCTACATATTCCTCTCTACCATATTCCGAAACTGGACAAAAATGTGAAGATTAGATCTAAAGGACCCCGTGGAGTACCGCCTGGACCACATATATATATATATATATATATATATATATATATATATATATATATATATATATGTATATATATAAAATAATGTGATTGCTTATTTATGGACTTAAATTTTGTCCTTACACTGTGTAGGAATCGCTTTTTTAACCCTCTACGGACCGAATTTTTATTTTAAATCCGAAAAAATTGTGTTGGGGGGGAATATCAAAATTATAAACCTGTATATGCGTATGGAAAAAAAAAATTTATATCGATATTTGGGTCGTCTCGACAACGTTACAGGATTAAGATTTATGATTCCGTCTCAACGAAAAAAAAAAACTATAATTATTTGTTTAAAATCTCGATACAATTGAAAATCTGACCTGAGAGTTGAGAGACGCAGCAGACTGAATCGAATTTCGACGAAAATAATTATTATGAATCCTGAAAAAAAAAACAATTATTTAGACAAAAATAAATACTAAAAATATTGTCGAATTATTAAAGAATAGAGGAATTTGAATTAAAAGTGTTTTTCGAAATTTTCTGTATAAACCAGTGTATACACAGTGTTACCCGCGTCCGCCGTTCGTCCGCTCCGTGGCGCTGTCGTCGATATACGAAAAAATATATTTCCGTATATTATAAAAATTTGTACGGTAATATTACGGGGGAAAATTGGCGGAAAATCGTTTTCTACGGCGTTTATTAAAAACGAATTATACCAATCGAGTTTTTTCACAGTGTATATAAAAGTGTATACAATGTTTTAGAGGGAAAATTTCGTTGAGCGAGGTTGGCAACGCGATGTTGTGACTTCAGTCAATTCAGTGGGACAGCGGCTTTGTCGCAAAGTTCGATCGATTCGACTAAGTTCTCGAAGTTGGGGCGGCGAAGTTTAGCGCTTCGGAAAAAATGACTTCGACCGACAAACTTTCGTACGAAAACGGACGTCCAGTCGACGTCAAAGCGCCCTGGGGACGATTGACGGGTAAATATTCAAAATTCATATCATTCACTGTCAACGAAATTCTGTATATTTTTTTGGAATTAACCGCAAAAAAAAGTGGTTTTGTACATAGTTTTAAGTATGTCAAACATCTTTGCACGGGTAAGACTGTTCGATACGTTATTCGGTCCTTTCGGAAACGTTCCGTTTCGAAATTACACCGACCGGTGAACTCTGTCTTCGTCTCTGTATAAAAGCTTAAAAAATGGTATACCGAAGTGAGTATTTCCCTCACGTTATGCCCTTTTTATTTTCCCGAACGTGTTGACGCCTCACGAGCTCGTAAACAGTTGTTTAAAGTCGTTAAAAGACGAGGAGCGTTCCGGTACGTCTGGCGAAGGTCGACGATGACCGAATTATGGTTTATTTTGGATTCAATTCGCCACAATTCGACACTGGGACATTACAGAGAAGCCGAACGTATCTTATATTCGAAAAAACCGTCTACGGCTCTGTGCAAAGACCGTACTTAAAAATATGTAATCGCCACTTGTGACGGTGAGCACTGATAAGATTCTTCGATATGTCGTCATTTTTCGGTACTTTCTGAGAGGTTCGGTATCGAAAATTACACTCAGTCGAACTGCGTCTTCGTCTCTGTATAAAAAGCTCAAAAAACGGTATACCAAAGTGAGCATTTCCATCACTTTATGCCTTTTTATTTTCCTAAAGGTGTTGACGCCTCACGGGCTCGTAAAAAGTTACGCCGTACTGGTTTTCGTTAAAAGGCGAGGAGCGTTCGGTGCGTCCGGCGAAGATTCTTTGAGTCGGCGATGACGAATTATGGTTTTTTTTGGATTCAATTACCGCCACAATTCGACACTGGGACATTACAGGCCGAACGTATCTTATATTCTGAAAAACCGTCTACGGCTCTGTGCAAAGACGTGCCAAAATATGTAATCGCCACTTGTGACGGTGAGCACTGATAAGATTCTTCGATATGTCGTCATTTTTCAGTGCTTTCTGAGATTCGTAAAATTACACTCCAGTCGAACTCGTCTTCGTCTCTGTATAAAAAGCTTAAAAACGGTATACAAAGTGAGCATTTCTCACTTTATGCCTTTTTATTCTCCTAAAGGTGTTGGCCTCACGGGCTCGTAAAAGTTGTTTAAAGTCGTTAAAAGATCGAGGCGTTCTGCGTCTGGCGAAGGTCGGCGATGACCGAATTATGGTTTTTTTTGATTCAATTCGACACAATGACGCGGAGAAGCGAGTATCTTATACCGTTCGGCTTATCCGCAAAGACGTAATTAAAATATGTCACAGCCGCCTGTTGCGGTGAATTCCGTTCGATAGTTCGGATCCGTAGAAAAATAAAACCAGTAGTAGGTTATCGGGTCGAAGGTTATCTCGGTAATAACGTCCTGATTCGCGCATTACACAAGGTTCACTGTTATAAATTGTATATAAATTTAGGTTGTAACGAATCTCTATTTCATGAGGGAGTGAAAGGTTTTTTTTTCGGCACTCAATCCGATATACAACGTATTTCGTTGAAGCTCAGTTACGGAATCGTACGGATAATTCACAAACGACGCAAGAGAATGAAACGTTACGTTTTTGGCACCGACGCGCAACAATGTTTATCTCAACAATGCGACAATTGTTAATATTTTTTGGTAGATTTATAGATAAAATTTGCGGAAGTTTCTTCGATATTTCACTCATCGAATTGGAATATAACAAGCGTATTTGTATTAAAATTCGGCTGTTATAAATTTAGCCTTTGTAACGAATAATGTTAGGGCGTAAAAATATATAAATTGAAATGCCCGTTTTGTCCCATTCTCGGAACCGATCCGATATACAACGTATTTCGTTACAGCTCAGTTACGGAATTGTACGGATAATTCACAAACGACGTAAGAGAATGAAACGTTACGTTTTTGGCACCGACGCGCAACAATGTTTATCTCAACAATGCGACAATTGTTAATGTTTTTTTGGTAGATCTATAGATAAAATTTGCGGAAGTTTCTTCTGATATTTCACCGTATCGAATTGGAATATAACAACGCGTATTCGTATTATAAAATTCACCGAATAACGTAGAATTCCGCCAAATTTATTACAAATCGTAGGGGGAATCGCGACAATGCGTTGAGGACGCAGCGTAATCCGACAATTATTTATACTTAGTTTACGCATATTTTTATTTGTTTTATTGTTCGGTTTTCGGAGTGGCGTTGTCTCCGAAACCGGTTCCTCGTCAGTTTTCAGGACCGGCGCGTTTCGTTCGACCGTCGGTTACTGTTACTGTCAGTAAGTAGCATTAGTGTAGGCCTTTTTTCGCTCCGTAGTAACCAGCTATATAATAGCTATAAAACAATTTTTTTCTTCCATCCCACTGTAAGTAGTGCTGATTATCGTGTTATCTATTCTTAGCCGTATCGAATCCTCGGTTTATCCGACGGTGGAAACCCAATTTAATAACCGTTTTACGACTATAACCGAATGAAAAGGTTCGGTCGTAAAACCTCGACGTTTTAAATATCTGTTTTTCTCCCGGTTTATGTCTCTCCAATCACCTTCCCCAATTCAGGCATAATACTGGCCAAATCGTTATCAATTAACAGGCATTAATTATTAATTAATATCGTTAAAATTATATTTCGGCCGGTCCCAACTTCTTGGATATTGACGCGTCTATAATTCAGATATCGTTCCGATAATACGGCCTCCATTAAGCTGTAGAGAAGAAGGAAATTACGACCGATCTCCCAATTTATGCCAATTATTTTAAAATTGGACTAATCTCAGTTTTTTTTTTTTTTTTTGTAATTGGCAGCAAATTGTATTATTGTCTGCGGCGACAAGGTCATTTTTCGTTTTGAAATGTCTCGCACGAAACGTCCATTTATTCGAACGATACACGGTCACGAATACGAACACTTTAATTTACTGCGAAGTACATCATTAATGCGGTACATATTGAATTTTTTTTTAAAAAATTCATTCCATCCCATAAAAGTATTAAAAGACTGGTTGGATTTTCTACAGGTTTATATAGTAATATTCACTTTACCTGCCCTTACTTATATATATATATATATATATATATATATATATATATACATACACACACACACACATTAGGGGTACCCAAAAGTAATCAACATTTTTGACTTTGGACTTCATTTTAGTTTGCTAAAATGAAACTAAATCTTATCAAATTCTCGATTACTTTTGTGTGTACACCTAATATATATATATGATGTTTAATTCTTTAACAAACCGGTTTTATATGTGTGGCCAATTGAACAAAGTTCAGGTTCAGTCACTCGTTGTAATTAATCTCCGTTCAGAGTTATCCATCAAATTGTCGATTACTTTTGTGTACACCTAATTTATATATATATATATATATATATATATATATATATATATATATATATATATATTCAAGAAGTGTTTAAAGGTCAATTAGAGAGCAACTCCGAGGTGTTTATGAGAAAAAGTACTTTTCTCGTATTTTTTTTTTTTTTGTATTTAAAAACACGTTTAGCTGTAAATTCAAGTAGATCGAGGGTAAATTCAAAATGAATTCAAATGCCCCTGAACCTTTTAAATCAGTCGACGAATTAATAATATTCAGCCGAATATTCACGAAATAAAATACAAAATGTATACTTTGTTATTAGATATTGGAAAGAATTAAAAAAAATCATTGTAGGTTCGTGATGTTTCCGTCTCCTCTCTCGCCGCTATTCGGTCTTTTGCTAGACCGGTTTCTTCGGCCGCTCTCGCCGTCTTCAGTAGCGCCCACTGTGTTAGTCAGTATCTCCGCGCTACTGAGGCGGCAAACTGATCTAGCAAAAGATCACGAACGCGGCAAGGAGACAGAAACATCACGAACCTACATATTCCAACCCTCGCAGACAACAAAACAGGTATATATATAAAAAATCATTTTCATTAATTTAAATTATTATTACAGGAGCTACTGGGGGTTCCAAATAAGAAATCCGATATTGTTCCCGTCCGAAGGTTTCCGAAAGTCCTTCTTGGGACACAATTAGCTCAACGTACCCCGACAGTTGACGAAATCCCTGTTCGTCGTCTGCAACAGTTTTTTATACGTACTGTTTGTTTTCCGTTCAGGACAGTGTTGGGGCGACGAAGGAGGCCGACCCGTCGTCTTGGTCCACGGCCGACAGCACAATTCGGCGTCCTTCAGCTCGCTAATACCGCTCCTGCCGGCCGGCGGTTTCCTCTACGTCTGTCTCGACCTGCCGGGGCACGGCCACTCATCGCCGATATCGCCCGGCCTACCGCTCGACTTCTTCCACTACGTCTATTCGATCAAGTATTTCGTCGATCGGCTCCACTTGAAGAGGTTCATCTTTGTCGGTAAGTTTTTCGACCGTTTGGTCTCGATAAAGAGACGACACTCGATGATGCGCCGTCCTGGCGGGATAACGGATGGGTAACCGAAATTTTCTGGTCAGAAACATACCCCCGGGGAATGGGGAGCGTTAAGGATGGTGCGAAGGACTTTTGACCGGAACCTCCGGATGTCTCCCGGTTTGTTACTTGAGGTCAATTTCGATGTCCGTTGAAGTGTAACGGAGTCACCATAAGAGTCCAAATTTTGTGTTTAGTCAAGGGGGTCGTTAGTCAAGGTGGAGCCCACCAAGAAATCGGAAATAAAGGTAAAAATATTCCGAATTTGTGAGCCGAACGCTCGAATTGGACGGAAAAATTTAGGTATTGAGAAAGATTTGTTGAAATAATTAAACTTGAGATGCAGAAATGAGCTGCTCGATAATTAGCGAGAAATTATAAAAAAAAAAAAAATTGGTCCTTTCGATTTCAATCTTGGGCCGTTCAAAAAAATACTCGTAGCGAGAATCTATAATAAAACTTTGTGTTTAAGCCGAGATTCTTTCGGGGGGGGGGGGTCGTTAGTCAAGGTTGGAGCCCACCAAGAAATCGGAAATAAAGGTAAAAAAAAATTCGGTTATAGCGAAATCTAAAGACGTTCTTTCGCAATTAGATAAGGGTTTAAGTCGGTATTTCACCCGCAAGAAATCCACAAGATGTTCTTTAGCAATTAGGGCGGTAGCTAAAAGTGGTTTTCGAGACGAATCACGTCTACAAACCGAAGAGTATTGGGACAAATTGGAGGAGAATTTTCAAAAAAATAAAATTTTCGATTTTTCAACTTTCCTCTATAGGGGCCAAGTGTATCTCACTTTGGGACCCCGAGTATGGGACAAATCGGTGGAAATTTTCAAAAAAATAAAATTTTAGATTTTTCAACTTTCCTTTATAGGGCAAGTGTGTCACTTTGGGACCCCGAGTATGGGACAAATCGGTGGAAATTTTCAAAAAAATAAAATTTTTGATTTTTCAACTTTCCTCTATAGGGCCAAGTGTATCTCACTTTGGGACCCCGAGTAGGGGACAAATTGGTGGAAATTTTCAAAAAATAAAATTTTAGATTTTTCAACTTTCCTTTATAGGGCAAGTGTACCTCACTTTGGGACCCAGTGGGAGGACAAATTTTCAAAAAAATAAAATTTTTGATTTTTCAACTTTCCTATAGGGGCCAAGTGTGTCTCACTTTGGGACCCTGAGTATGGGAACAAATCGGTGGAAATTTACAAAAAATAAAATTTTCGGTTTTTCAAATTTTTTATAGAGCAAGTGTGTCACTTTGGGACCCCGAGTAGGGGACAAATCGGTGGAAATTTTCAAAAAAATAAAATTTTAGATTTTTCAACTTTCCTTTATAGGGCAAGTGTGTCACTTTGGGACCCCGAGTATGGGACAAATCGGTGGAAATTTTCAAAAAAATAAAATTTTCGATTTTTCAACTTTCCTCTATAGAGGCCAAGTTATCTCACTTTGGGACCTATGGGACAAATCGGTGGAAATTTTCAAAAATAAAATTTTTGATTTTTCAACTTTCCTCTATAGGCCAAGTGTACTCACTTTGGGACCCCGAGTAGAGGACAAATTGTGGAAATTTTGAAAAATAAAATTTTCAATTTTTCAACTTTCCTCTATAGGGCAAGTGTATCTCACTTTGGGACCCCGAGTAGGGGACAAATCGGTGGAAATTTTCAAAAAAATAAAATTTTCGATTTTTCAACTTTCCTCTATAGGGGCCAAGTGTATCTCACTTTGGGACCCCGAGTATGGGACAAATCGGAGGAGAATTTTCAAAAAATAAAATTTTCAATTTTTCAACTTTCCTCTATAGGGGCCAAGTGTACCTCAATTTGGGACCCCGAGTATGGGACAAATCGGAGGAAATTTTCAAAAAATAAAATTTTCGATTTTTCAACTTTCCTCTATAGAGGCCAAGTGTATCTCACTTTGGGACCCCGGTGAGGGACAAATCCAGTGAAATTTTCAAAAATAAAATTTTCGATTTTCAACTTTCTCTATAGGGCAAGTGTGTCACTTTGGGACCCTTGGGACAAATCGGTGGAAATTTTCAAAAATAAAATTTTGATTTTCAACTTTCCTTTATGGGCCAAGTGTATCTCACTTTGGGACCCCTTAGTAGGGACAAATCGGTGGAAATTTTCAAAAAAATTGATTTTTTAATTTCCTTTATAGGGCAAGTGTACTCACTTTGGGACCCTGAGTAGGGACAAATCAGGAAATTTTCAAAAAATAAAATTTAGATTTTTCAACTTTCCTTTATAGAGGGCAAGTGTACCATTTGGGACCCCGAGTAGGGACAAATCGGTGGAAATTTTCAAAAAATTAAAATTTTCGATTTTTCAACTTTCCTCTATAGAGGCCAAGTATATCTCACTTTGGGACCTGAGTAGGGGACAAATCGGTGGAAATTTTAAAAATAAAATTTCGATTTTTCAACTTTCCTCTATAGGGCAAGTGTGTCACTTTGGGATCCCGGTATGACAAATCGGAGAGAACAAAAATAAAATTTTAGATTATGTATGTTTTGTATACCGCAGGTCACAGTTTACGGTATATAAATGATATTCTGTTCGACGTCCCCGAGATGGTCACGGCTGTGCTGTTGGATACGCGACGCCGTTCGGCGGTGCGGGCGGGATCGCCGCTGCGACGGCGAGGAAGAAGATTGACGACGTTTACGAAATCGAGTCGCGCCGAAAGGCGGAGACAGTGCGCGATATCGCGCTCGCCGGCAATAATGAAACGGCCCCAACGGCCGGATAACGGAGGTGGGCGGCGATACTGGAGCGGTACGCGCCGACCCCTCCACCGGCCTCTCTATCGACGACCACGTTTCGGTTTCACCTGCGCCGAACCTGACGCAGCGGCGACAGATCGACAACGCGTGCTGACCAACGGCTCAAGGCGATGTCCGGCGCTCCTGATTCTGGCGACGAGTCCCTCAACCGGTTCGAGAACAGGGTGCGCATCGTTCGCGACGGCCGCAACATCAACTACGGGCCGTTGGAATCGAAAGACGTCGAGTTGGTCGTCGTCCAGGGCGACCACTTTGTGCACATCAACAATCCGCAGAGCGTCGCGCCACTCGTCGCCAAATTCATAACCGCGCCTCTAGTCAAAAGCTCGCTCTGAATCGTCGCACCCGAGGTTCAAGCACTGGGAATCCTCCAGGTAAAAGTTAGCGATAATTCTATTATAAGTTCAGTTGATGATTCCTACGACCACTTTGTGGCCATCGACAGCCAGTCGTGGCGCAAATTTATAACTGACCCGCGTGTCAAAAGTTCACTCTAAAACCGTACAAATAACACTAAAATCGTGTCGATATCGTCCAGAGGATATGCGCGAATCCTCCCGGTATATGTTAGCGATAATTCGATTATAAGTTCAGGATGATTCCCTACCACTATGTGGCCATCGACAGCCAGTCGTGGCGCAAATTTATAACTGACCCGCATGTCAAAAGTTCACTCTAAAACCGTATAAATAACACTAAAATCCTTTCGATATCGGCCTGAGATTATGCACGAATCCTCCCGGTATAAGTTAGCGATAATTCGATTATAAGTTCAGGGGATGATTCCCCACGACCACTTTGTGGCCATCGACAGCCACTCGTGGCGCAAATTTATAACTAACCCGCGTGTCAAAAGTTCACTCTAAAACCGTATAAATAACACTAAAATCGTTTCGATATCGGCCTGAGATTATGCGCGAATTCTCCAGGTAAAAGTTAGCGATAATTCTATTATAAGTTCAGTTGATGATTCCTCACGACCACTTTGTGGCCATCGGCCACATTAGCGCAAATTTATAACTGACCACGGTCAAAAGTTCACTCTAAAACCGTACAAATAACACTAAAATCGTGTCGATTTGATCGCCCGAGGAATACATGCGCGAATCCTCCCGTATATGTTAGCGATAATTCTTCACCAATTATAAGTTCAGGGATTCCCACGACCACTTTTTGGCCATCGACAGCCACTCGTGGCGCAAATTTATCACTAATCGCGATAATCACTAAACTATCACTAAACTATCACCGGTTGACAGTAGTAGCACTCCACGCCCGATAATTTATAATAACTAGTCCGAAATTTAAAATTTCCCTTGTAATTCGTGAATAAGTTTAGTTATTACGATTTGTTTTTAATTTATCCGGAGAAAAATACAGATTCCTGAATAGCTTAAAAGAGAATTTTACCTGGCGAAAAAAAATGCGGCTGAATTTGCAGAATTGACGTAAATCGGTTTCGGTAAAATTGATCGAATAGAAATGATACTCGCTGCGAGAATTTATAACAAAATTTTGTCGATTTCGACTTCGATCCTTGGTCGTGAAACGATATTTTTTGATTAATTGGACATAAAAATTTAGGTATTGAGAAAGATTTGTTGAAATAATTGAAATTGGGATGCAGAAATGAGCTGCTCGATAATTAGCAAGAAATTTTTAAAAATTGGTTGTTTCTTGATTTCAATTTTGGGCCGTTCAAAAAATACTGTCATGAGAATCTATAACAAAATTTCGATTCGATCCTTGGTTGTAAAACGATACTGAAATTTGCTAGCCAAAGACTAATTGACGGAAAATTTAGGACGAAAATGTCGAATTTGTTGAAATAATTGAACTTACGATGCAGAAATGAGCTGCTCAATAATTAGCAAGAAATTATATAAAAAAATTGGTCATTTATATCTATAAACAAAAAATTTCAATACTGAATTTGTAAGCCGAAGACTCGAATTGACGGAAAATGTCGAATTTATTGAAATAATTAAACTTATGACGTCTTAATAATTGCGAAATTATTAAAAAAAAAAAAAATTGGTCGTTTCTCGATTTCAATCTTGGGCCGTTGAAAAAAAAAAATACTCGAATTTGCCGGGCCGAAAACCAGTTTCGAAAAGGTGAATCGTTTTTCGAAAAATTCGATATTATCGAGAGAGAACAGAAAAAATATGAGATTCGTCGAAATTATTAAAATTAAATGCAAAAAAATAAAGCTCATAAAAATAACTTTATTCGTATTGCTTTTGCTCACTGTTACTGTAAACTGAACTAATTATTATATGTTTCGATGTCGGATTAATTTCGTATTTGCGGTTGGACAAAAATGAATGTACACTTTCGAATAAAAAGTTTTCAGAAAAAAATAATATTTGAAATTAAATATTTTTTAAATGTTAATCCGCAATTATGAATATATATGAATGTTGATGTTTTCGTAGAGGTTCAAGCGACGTGACTATTAGTCAACTCGAGTACTTAATTTGGGACTCGATATATAAATATATATATATATATATATTTATAAATGTGTGTACCCCGAGAAAATGTACGTACATAAATAATATATCGACAATTTCGAATGCAACCGTTAAACTTTAAAATTCCACGGCTCAACTGGCCGTTACTACAGACAGTAACACACGGTTCGAACGCACAGTGTAACTTACACTGCGGCATCGACATTATATAATACATTTTCTTCGGGTACCTCTCAAAAAATATATCCGAATATATTTATTCTTGTTGTTGTCTTTACTTATATATATGTTTTAAGCACTGTTTAACCAAATAATTAAGAAAAATACTAACTGATGCGACTACACCGAATCGCGCTTATTGTTAATTTTGTTGTACACACACATTTGTTGTATCGACGTCGCACAAAGAGTTTTAAAATCGCAATTTTGTGAATAGTTTAAAAAAATAAAGTTGAAATGAAAAAAAAATATGATGGTTGTACTGTGATATGTACTTATTGTTAGTGTACAATTTAAAATAATATATATATATATATATATATATATATATATATATATATATATATAATAGGGGGTACCCAAAAGTAATCGACATTTTGACTTTGGAATTCATTTTATTTTTCCAAAAAAAGAAACTTTAATTATTAATCTAATATATGTATATATATATTTTTTTTCACCGATATCGGCAATTCTCAGGCCACTTTTCCGGAAAATTTTCGCGATTTCCCTCCTGTGAGGAATTCCTCAAGACCAGAAATACATCTTATCAAATTGTCGATTACTTTTGGCTACACCTAATATATATATATATATATATATATATATATATATATATATATATATATATATAAAATTAAGTGTAAAGGTAGAGTCAATTAGAGATCATTCCAAGGTGTTTTATGAGAAAAAGTACTTTTCCTCAGTAGTTTTCTGAGCCCACACAAAAAAAAAAAAATTATATCAATGTTATTTATCATCTCTTGTTGTTGTTGTTGTATATTTTGTTCAAATATTGAATTACATTTTCACGTTTACAGTCGTACAAACATTACGATTTCAGATTTCCGATTTGAAAATATTGTTAATTACGATGTAAACGATCAAAGTTAAGTTGTTTCCACGAATTGTGTTAACAATATATATTTCGTTGTGTTCCATTAGACAGTTTTCTGAGTGTGTAATTGAAATGGATAATTAAAAATTGGTACCATTGAAAAAAAGTTGTATTTCTCTTTTTTTCAACAACAAACAGAAATTCCCTCTGACTTTAAGTCACCCCCAAACAAACGTCGGGCTGAAATCGAAAGGAACGAAATATCAAAATGCGATTTCATCGGTTTTCGTTTACCTATACGAAATTTACGGTCGTTTCCTTCGGTTTTCGAAAACAATTTTTCCGGACAACAATAAAATAAACGACACGGCTTTTTTCACTATCTCTTCTCATTCGGCCAGTTTAAATTCGGGTAATTCTTCCAATTACAAATTACAATTGAACACTGCACATTACATTTGTGCAGTCCTGCGCTGCACTGTTAATTGATATTTGCCTAATGAAGCGAAATTCAAAAATGTATTGCAATACTCGGAATGTCAAGTAAAATCAATCGGTTAGGTTAGGTGTTTGTTTAGGTTAGGTTAGTTAGTTGGTGTTAGGTTATGTTAGGTTAGGTTAGGTTAGGTGTTAGTTAGGTTTAGGTTAGAGGTTAGGTTAGGTGTTAGTGTTAGGTTAGTTTAGGTTAGGTTAGGTTAGTTATGTTAGGTTAGGTTAGGTTATTATTATGTGTTAGTTAGTTAGTTAGGTGTTGAGGGTTAGGTTATGTGTTAGGTTATGGTTAAGTTAGGTTAGGTTAGTTAGTTAAGTTAGGTTATGTATTAGGTTTTGGGTTAGGTTAGGTTAGGTTAGGTTTGGGTTAGGTTAGGTTAGGCGGGTGTATTGTTTTAGGATTAGGTTAGGTGTTAGGTTAGGTTGAAGTTAGGTTAGGTTAGGTGTTAGGTTAGGTTGTTAATTAGGTTAGGTTAGTGTTAGGTTAGGTTAAGTATTTGTTAGGTTAGGTTATGGTATATTGTAGGTTAGGTTAGGTTAGGTTGGTTATGTGTTAGGTGTTAGGTGTGTAGGTTAGGTTATGTGTTAGGTTAGGTTAGGTTAGGTTATGTTAGGTTAGGTCAGGTGTTGCCAACCTTTTTAGACCTCTATATTATAACATTCTAAAATATCTGTAAGGCGGTGGAACCGGCCATTTTTTTTAAGGATATTTATAATTGGACGAGGATGAAAAATAATAAACAAAAATAATTTCAAAATAATAAAATTTATGTTCAAATTACATTCACACAAAGTACATACAAAACGTAATACAATGAAATAATTTAAATAAAATATCAGTCAGTGTGATCTTTGGCATCTCATTTCATCGGCCATCGACCTCTCTTTGTCGACTATGTCCTCCACGTAAGTACTCCGGATACGGAGTATTTTAGCGAAATATTACATTCTTCAGGTCCGAAACTTCCAAATTCCGTTTTCCTCCGAACGAGATCTGCACTGAATACGCGGCTAATTCCATTACATTTATTTGCCGGATAAAAGGGTCGTCGATACAGAAGGAGATGAAATCGGGTCGATATTTGTAAAAGTGCAGAGAAATGCTCTCTCGCTTCGAACTGTTTTCGGAGCACTCAGAGTGGCGCCGATCCGTCTTTTATCTTTAGATTACGTCAGCTCCGAACAGCACCGGTTCTTGGAAAGGTTCGTTAGCCGTTTACAGTCTTTCGTACGAAGATATGAAATGACGCACGTACCGACGGAGATAGGATAAAATTGGTCTAAGAGACTGAGCGATTTCGTTCGAACCCCGACAAAAAATGGATATTCGCCAGTTCTGGCGAGGATGAATTCCGTTTTGAGATTCATCGGCGCAAATTTCTTTGTCCGGTGCCAAATGGTTCGAAAGTCTCGAACCGTCTTTAATAACGGGTACCGCTATTATCGCCGAAACCATCCTCTGCATGTATGAAGAAATTTGTGTCGCCTGGCGCTGAGTCGACTTCCGACCGCAAACGGTCGATTCAGCACGTCGCTTTAGCGATTTCTGAAATTCGGTCGCTGGCGCAGACAAAATCGGGTGACCGCAAGCACGGTTGGAATTACCGGTCCGGTCTAGGAGAAAAGACGACCGGAGCTGGCGGAGAAACGCGCGAAATCTAAATAAAATATTGCTAAAAACTGAAATCAATTGTAGGATATAACGTACCTCTTTAACAGGTTGACTGCCATGCGCGTTTCAGGGGTGCTGGCGTGTCGCGCTCTTGCATATTGCCCGTACTCTCTTTCCGGTATTCCCACCGATATTTTGAAGAATGCGAATCGCCGGTCGTCGCGATTTCGTTGTCCGAAAACGGGTATCGAAGCTCGGCATTGCAATTACCGTAAGCGCATCGACGGGTTTACAAGCACTGCGCCAGAGAAGACTGTAAATATTCGAATATTCGGGGAATTATTAGCTAGTCAAATTATATTAGGTTCGACTGAAAATATAGACGAATTGTCGTCTTCCTCGGAATCGGTAACGAATTTAGTTCATCGAATCAGAACCGAAAAGAATTTAAAGAAAACGACAACTTATTGTCCAAGTTGTCCCCAGCTTTTATGTTCTTTTTCGTATACAGTTTCCATTAACGAATATTCTCTTATAAATTTAAATTTATATTAATTAATATTCCTCTGGGAAATACCTTTTCGAACGCTGCACGAATATCCTTCGCAAGTAGTCGGATAAGCGTCGGACGCGGCCCGATCAGAAACTTTACTGTCACCCGAATACGGGCGACGTTGAAAGCGTTAATCGGTCTTGATGTAATCGGCCGGTACACACTGGCATATTCTGTATTGGCAGGCCTCGTACTGTTGCCAAGCGAGGTATACGCCGACGACGGTCAGCTCTTGGACGTTGCACAACGGAGCGACGTCGCCTGCGCCGTCGCCCGCGCAGCTCGCGCGATCGCAGCTCCACAGACAGGCGCCCGATCGCTTCCTCGATATTTTATCGGCGTCGTAGTAAGTATTCCCGAAGCCTGACGTCTTCGCCGTACTCGAAGTGTCGCCTGTCGGACGCGAGGAGGTCGGTGGCGACAGCCACGCCCGACTATATAGCCGGCGTCTGCGCCGATAATTCGGATATATTGCCGCCGGCGAGAGACGAGCGCTCGCCACTGCCGTGACCGGATATCGGCCAACCGGTCTTGAAACAGGCCCACAGGTCCCAGCTATCGGCGCCGGCTCGCTCTCTTTGGCCAGCGCGGGCGGCGCTACGTCGGCAAACGCCGTCCGTCTTCATCACGTACCTCCAGCGCCGCTTCGGCGGCCCTGAAACGGACAGAAAATGAATTTAACACACCCGTTTTGTGGTCTGCGAGGATTGGCAAATACCATAGAAATGCTGCTTAAATTTGCAGAATCGGACGGTAAATTGGTCTTGAACAAATTGATCGAACTACTCGAATCTAGAAAAGAATTTTGTTTATTTCGACTCAGTCCTTGGTCATAAAACGATACACTAAAAATACAAATACATACTGCCAGTATCGCCCTGAGGATATCGCCAAATCTTCCCGGTAAAATGTGCAATAATTCGATTATAAGTTCATGATTCCCACAAACTACCGTGGACAGACGTTTCAACAATCACAACTCATTTCGGAAAAAATGGAGTGCAACACACCATTTTGTGGTCTGCGAGGATTGGCGAATACGGCAGTTCACCGCTTAGAATTTGCAGAATCAGACGGTAGGTGGTAACAAATTACGATCGAACTATAAATCAGATCTACGAAAATTTTGTTGTTCCGACTCCGGCTCCTTAGTCGCCAAAAACGATACCGGTTGCGGGCGAACACTCGAATCGGACGGAAGAATTAGATTTCAACACACCCGTTTTGTGGTCTGCGAGGGGTTGGCGAATACCGTAGATTTACCGTGTGTTTCTGTGTCTCACCATACGGCGGTTTCTCCAGGTCTTTTTACTGAACCGGTTTTACCGGCCCTCGCCGTCTTCAGTAGCACTGTGCCAGCAACTCTTAAGCACCGTCTACCACCCCGGCTGCACCAAGTGCAAGCGAGGATTTCCACTCGAAAAAAAACATCCAGAGTGCCGAAAGTGACCGAGTACGCTACTGAAGCCGGTTTGGCTGCTGCCGATCTTCAGTGAGCCGAAACCCCCCTAAAGAAAAGCCCAAATAATATCAAAGTGCGAAGTGACCGCCACGCTACTGAAGCGGTTTGGCTGCTCGCGATCTTCAGTAGCGGCCAAACCCCAAAGACCCAAAAGTGCGAAAGTGACCGACACCGCTGAAGCCGGTTTCGGCTGCTCGCCGATCTTCAGTAGCGGCCAGAAACCCCCAAAAAGCCAATAATATCAAAAGAGTGCGAAAGTGAATATCGTCACGGCGAAAACGGAATCTTTAACAAAGAAAGAATTTGCCGTAAATTATATCTAATTAGAATACAGTTTTCACATCTAAATACTAACCGAATTGAATGTACGAATAAATATAAATATGAAATGTACGAATAATTAATGACACACACCAATCGAAGAGATATTACACTAACGAAAAATTGTAATAGGCGTTGTGATATATTGTCTAAATTATACTTCGTAAATTTATTCTCCTCGTCGTCAAATTCTGGCGCAATTTCGCCGTCTCTTACATTAAAATTCTTCCTCGACCTCTTCTCGCCGATAAAACGTTTCAGGCCGTCAAGCGTCTGAAAATGAAAAAAAAACCGAAATATTCAATATCGGTAATAGACGTTCGGTAGACTGTTTCATCCGTCACTATCGAACGATATCAACGATGGCAAGAAATTGAATACAGGGAAAAATACATTTTAGGATCGAGATTTATTTTCCGATAAACGTAATATATATATATATATATACAGTGATCCATCAATTTTTACTTGATTAATGGGGCGTCGGAGCGTTCGCGAAAAGCTTCGATTTTCATTTATTCACGTGCAAGAATGTTTTATATAAATGGCGGTATATTTAAAATTTACACATTTAAGACAAAACGGTATATATCATTATGACAATAGAAGCTTGTCCAGCGCCAATCTTCGCGCCGCTACTGAAGACTGAAACTGGCTGATAAACGATGCAATATATCAATACATCTGGCGGATACATTGAAAAAAATAATAATTATTCAGCTTATATATATTAAACGGTGTTGGGTACCTTGAATCGTGTACGAGAAGGCGACGAGGGTGACATCCGTCAGGGATCGGAGATTCTGGATTTGACGATTCGGCTGTAAGTATCGTTATTAGCCGGTATCATTATTCAGTTGGCGTCGCAAAATTCCACGAAGACGGATACAAATTTTCGACTCAACCTCCGCCTCGAAACCGGCCACAAAGTTATCAGGCAATCTGCTTCAGATAATATCTGCAAAAAAAAAAAAAAAACCGAGTATAAATTTTTAGTTTAACATAACCCGTTTTGTGGTCTGCGACTAGTTGGAATACAACGTAGGTTTGTGGTCGTTTCCGTCTAATGTTTACTGGGGCGGTGAGCAGCCGAAACCACCGGTGTCTAGCAAAAGACCAAACCGGCAGCGACAGAGGAGACAGAAACATCACGACCCTCGGCGCTGTATTCCAGCCTCGCAGACCACAAACGGGTACTAATAAATTAGGTAAATTTTTAGTTTAACATACCCTGTTTTGTGGTCTGCAGTGGTTTGGAATACAGCGTAGGTTCGTGGTCGTTTCCGTCTAATTCAGTTCGTCATCTTCTACTGAAGGCGGTAGTGCTTGGGCTCAACGGTGTCTAGAAAAGACCAGGCCGGCGGCGAGGAGAGGACAGAAACATCACGAACCTAAACATTCTAACCCCAGACCACAAAGGCACAGGCTATTAAATTAGTAAATTTTTAGTTTAACATACCGTTTTGTGGTCTGAAAGGATTGGAATACAGCGTGGGTTTGTGATGTTTCCGGCTCGTCATCTTCTACTGGAAGGAGCGGCGAGCTGGCTGAAACCGGTGTCTGGCAAGAAAGACCAACCGGCAGCGGAGGAGACAGAAACACCACAAATTACGCTGTATTCACAACTTTCGCAGACCACAAGCGGTACTATTAAAATTAGTAAATTTTTAGTTTAAGCATTACCCATTTTGTGGTCTGCATAACTGAATTGGAATACAAGCGTAGGTTCTTAATTCAATTTCAAGGAGAGGAAACACCACGAACCTACGGTGAATTTTTAGCTTATATATATATATATATGTATACATATATATATATATAAAAATTAATATTTCAAGGTCTCCTTGTACTGGTTAGGCCTTTCGCTATTATTTCTATTCTATCCTGTATTGCGGTGTTAAATTATCCGTCAAATTAAATATAATTTACGAAAATTATTTCGATTAATACCACTCGAGTGTAGCATGAAACGAAAAAAATATATCAATTTATTGTGTGGTTGGTCTTTACGCTAGACGGTTTGTTAATCGCCGTCTTTAGTAGCGAGGTGTTGTTAGTCACCATCGGCACTTTGGATGATTTTAAAAGCGGAAACGAAACGAAATCACGGTTTATAGAACGTCGCGAACCACAATAAAAGGCCACCTTCTATAAAGGGCCGATCTTCTTACGGAAGCTTTTTTGTCGGCGTAGTAGATGAGGCAGCCAATATAAGTTTATCGCCCGTCGCCCGTTCTTAGCGACAACTCTGACGATCATCTGTCTGTCCGGTCGATCGATCGCTAATTCGATGCATTCAGGGTGTCTGTGCCGAAAGTAAAACGGTATAACAAGTTTTCCGATAATCGGCTGTCTCCTGCTCAAGTCCAGTTTAACGCTCCGTGCGTGGTTTAAATCTGGATTCCTGTGTAAAAAAAGAATTGTAATCTCAAAATTACAAGGCGTGGGACTGGCCCAGTACGTTCGTTTTAAATAACTAACTTGAACTCCAGATGTCCCAGGATTTGGGTTGGACTCGAACATATTCCACCCACAAGTGTACCAAAGTGAGTTACACTTGCACCTGAAAGGATTTGAGGGAGAAAATTTAGGTTTTTGAAAAGAATTTTCAGATCAATCCCATATTCCACCCACAAATATGTTAATGCCAGGCTACACTTGCCCCTAAAAAGGACAACCTGGAAATCGAAAATTTAGGTTTTCGAAAATTTTCAGATATCACCCATATTACACCCACAAGTGTATTAATGTGAGCTACACTTGCCCCTAAAGAGGAGCCTGGAAATCGAAAATTTAGGTTTTCGAAAATTTTCAGATATCAGCCCCATATTACTACAAGTGTATTAATGTGAAGCTACTTGCCCCTAAAACAGCATGGAAATCGAAATTTAGGTTTTCGAAAATTTTCAGATATCAGCTATATTACCCACAAGTGTATTAATGTGAGCTACACCCCTAAAGGACGGCCTGGAAATCGAAAATTTAGTTTTCGAAAATTACAGATATCAGCCCCATATTACCCACAAGTGTATTAATGTGAGCTACACTTGCCCCTAAAGGACAGCCTGGAAATCGAAAATTTAGGTTTTTCGAAAATTTCAGATATATTTATATTACCCACAAGTGTATTAATGTGAGCTACACTTGCCCCTAAAAGGACGACCTGAAAATCGAAAATTTAGGTTTTCGAAAATTTTTCAGATATCAGCTATATTGCACCCACAAGTGTATTAATGTGAGCTACACTTGCCCCTAAAAGGGGACCTGAAAATCAAAATTTAGGTTTTCAAAATTTTCAGATATCAGCCCCATATTGCACCAGTATGTGTGAATTCACACTTGCCCTAAAAGGAGCCTGGAAATCGAAAATTTAGGTTTTCGAAAATTTTCAGATATTGCTATTGCACCCACAAGTGTATTAATGTGAGCTACACTTGCCCCTAAAAGGAGGCCTGAAATCGAAAATTTAGGTTTTTAAAAATTTTCAGATATCAGCCCTATTGCACTCAAAGTGTAATGTGAGCTACACTTGCCCCTAAAGGAGGCCTGGAAATCAAAATTTAGGTTTTTGAAAATTTTTCAGATATCAGCCCCATATTGCACCCACAAGTGTATTAATGTGAGCTACACTTGCCCCTAAAAGACAGCCTGAAATCGAAAATTTAGGTTTTCGAAAATTTTCAGATATCAGCCCCATATTGCACCACAAGTGTATTAATGTGAGCTACACTTGCCCCTAAAGGAGAGCCACAAATCGAAAATTTAGGTTTTTCAAAATTTTCTGAATATCATTCCCATATTGCACCAAGTGTATTAATGTGACTACACTTGCCCCTAAAAGGACAACCTGAAATCGAAAATTTAGGTTTTCGAAAATTTTTCAGATATCAGCCCCATATTGCACTACAAGTGTATTAATGTGAGCTACACTTGCCCTAAAAGGACAGACGAAATCGAAAATTTAGGTTTTCAAAATTTTCAATATCAACCCCATATTACCCCACAAGTGTATTAATGTGAGCTACACTTGCCCCTAAAAGAGGACTCAAGAAATCGAAAATTTAGGTTTTCAAAATTTTCAGATATCCCCCATATTACCCACAAGTGTATTAATGAGCTACACTTGCCCCTAAAAGGACGACCTGAAAATCGAAAATTTAGGTTTTTCGAAAATTTTCAGATATCGGCCCCATATTCCACCCACAAGTGTATTAATGTGAGCTACACTTGCCCCTAAAAGGACGACCTGGAAATCGAAAATTTAGGTTTTTCGAAAATTTTCAGATATCAGCCCCATATTACCCCAAGTGTATTAATGTGAGCTACACTTGCCCTAAAAGGAGAGCCTGGAAATCGAAAATTTAGGTTTTCGAAAATTTTCAGATATCATTTATATTGCACCCACAAGTGTATTAATGTGAGCTACACTTGCCCCCTAAAGAGGCCTGAAATCGAAAATTTAGGTTTTCGAAAATTTTCAGATATCCCCATATTACTCTAAGTGTATTAATGTGAGCTACACTTGCCCCTAAAGGAGAAACCTGAAATCGAAAATTTAGGTTTTCAAATTTTCAGATATCATTTATATTGCACCACAAGTGTATTAATGTAGCTACACTTGCCCTAAAAGGACGACAGGAAATCGAAAATTTAGGTTTTCGAATTTTCAATATCAGCCCCATATTATGCACCCACAAGTGTATTAATGTGAGCTACACTTGCCCCTAAAGGACAGCCTGGAAATCGAAAATTTAGGTTTTCGAATTTTCAATATCAGCCCCATATTATGCACCCACAAGTGTATTAATGTGAGCTACACTTGCCCCTAAAGGACAGCCTGGAAATCGAAAATTTAGGTTTTCGAAAATTTTCAGATATCATTATATTACACAAGTGTATTAATGTGAGCTACTTGCCCTAAAGGGAGGTCTGGAAATGAAAATTTAGGTTTTCGAAAATTTTCAGATATATTTATATTACCCACAGTGTATTAATGTGAGCTACACTTGCTAAAAGGACCTGAAAATCGAAAATTTAGGTTTTCGAAATTTTCAGATATCGGCCCCATATTGCACCACAAGTGTATTAATGTGAGCTACACCTAAAGGACGACCGGAAATCGAAAATTTAGGTTTTCGAAAATTTTCAGATATCAGCCCCTATTGCACCCACAAGTGTATTAATGTGAAGCTACACTTGCCTAAAAGGAGCCTGGAAATCAAAATTTAGGTTTTCGAAAATTTTCAGATATCAGGCCCCATATTGCACCACAAGTGTATTAATGTGAGCTACACTTGCCCCTAAAAGGAGGGCCTGGAAATCGAAAATTTAGGTTTTCGAAAATTTTCAGATATCAGCCCATATTGCACTACAAGTGTGTATTAATGTGAGCTACACTTGCCCCTAAAAGGACGGCCTGGAAATCGAAAATTTAGGTTTTCGAAAATTTTCAGATATCATTTATATTGCACCCACAAGTGTATTAATGTGAGCTACACTTGCCCTAAAAGGACTGCCTGGAAATCGAAAATTTAGGTTTTCGAAAATTTTCAGATATCAGCCCCATACACCCACAAGTGTATTAATGTGGCTACACCACCCCTAAAGGACGACCTGGAAATCGAAAATTTAGGTTTTCGAAAATTTTCAGATATCAGCTATATTACCACAAGTGTATTAATGTGAGCTACACTTGCCCCTAAAGGAGGACCTGAAATCGAAAATTTGGTTTTTCGAAAATTTTTAAGATCATTTATATTTTTACAGTGTATTAATGCTGACTTCACTTTAAAGGAGGGCACAATCGAAAAAATTTAGGTTTTCGAAAATTTTCAGATATCAGCTATATTACCCACAAGTGTATTAATGTGAGCTACTTGCCCCTAAAAGGACGGCCTGGAAATCGAAAATTTAGGTTTTCGAAGAATTTTCAGATATCAGCCCCATATTGCACCCACAAGTGTATTAATGTGAGCTACACTTGCCCCTAAAGGACGACTGAAATCGAAAATTTAGGTTTTCGAAAATTTTCAGATATCGGATATTGCACCCACAAGTGTATTTATGTGAGCTACACTTGCCCCTAAGGACAGCCTGAAATCGAAAATTTAGGTTTTCGAAAATTTTCAGATATCAGCCCCATATTGCACCACAAGTGTATTAATGCAGGCTACTTGCCCCTAAAAGGACAGCCTGAAAATCGAAAATTTAGGTTTTCAGAAAATTTTCAGATATCAGCCATATTGCACCCACAAGTGTATTAATGTGAGCTACACTTGCCCCTAAAAGGACTGAAAATCGAAAATTTAGGTTTTTCGAAAATTTTCAGATATCAGCCCCATATTGCACCCACAAGTGTATTAATGTGAGCTACACTTGCCCCTAAAGGACGACCTGAAAATCGAAATTTAGGTTTTCAGAAATTTTTCAGATATCAGCCCCATATTACCCACAAGTGTATTAATGTGAGCTACACTTGCCCCTAAAAGGACAGCCTGGAAATCAAAAAATTTAGGTTTTCGAAAATTTTCAGATATCAGCCCCATATTGCACCCAAGTGTATTAATGTGAGCTACACTTGCCCCTAAAAGGACGACCTGAAAATCGAAAATTTAGGTTTTTCGAAAATTTTCAGATATCGGCCCCATATTGCACCCACAAGTGTATTAATGTGAGCTACACTTGCCCCTAAAAGGACGACCTGAAAATCGAAAATTTAGGTTTTTCGAAAATTTTCAGATATCGGCCCCATATTGCACCCACAAGTGTATTAATGTGAGCTACACTTGCCCTAAAGGACAGCCTGAAAATCGAAAATTTAGGTTTTCGAAAATTTTCAGATATCAGCCCCATATGCACCCACAAGTGTATTAATGTGAGAGCTACACTTGCCCTAAAGAGAGGACCAAATCGAAAATTTGGTTTTCGAAAATTTTCAGATATCAATATATTACACCCACAAATTAGCATTAATGTGAGCTACACTTGCCCCTAAAGGACAGCCTGGAGTCAATTTAGGTTTTGAAAATTTTCAGATATCAATTTATATTACCCACAAGTTATGCAAAGTAAGTTACACCGGCCATAAATAATAATTAATAGTCGACATTACCATCAGGAACGGATAGCCGAGAGTCTGTACAGCCGTAGGGCGATACTCTGTCAGGGGCGGAACTTGTAGGCGTTTTCCGACAACGAACTTCCAGTTGTGAGTTGTCGTCGTCGGTCATATTTAAGTGTCCTGACGCTGCCCCTCTCGAGATAGTTCTCGGTAGCGGAGACAACTCCGACCAGCAACCATTTGGACGGCGCCTTTTCGCCTGCGACAGAAGATCGAACACAATTAAAATCACGGTTCCCTTGTGTATAGTCAGACTCGTGGCCTTCCGTGACACAAATTCCTTACCACAAGGACTGACATTGTTTTCAGCTTCTGACACCGATTCTGTACCACAAGTCAGACTCATCGTTTTTGCACAGCTCAATTTCTGTACCACGAGTCAGACTCATCGTTTTGGCTTCTGGCACAAATTCTTTAAAGTCTGACTCTTCGGCTTTCGTATAGCACAAATTCTTTACCACGAGTCAGACTGCATCGTTTCGCTTAAGCTCAAATTCTTTACCAAAGTCAGACTCATTGTTTTGGCTTACGGCACAATTTCTGTACCACGAAGTCAGACTCATCGTTTGGCTAGTAGCACAATTTCTGTACAGTCAGACTCGTCGTTTCGCTTATGGCTCAAATTCTTTACCACGAGTCAGACTCGTCGTTTTGGCTTACAGCACAAATTCTTTACCACGAGTCAGACTTGTCGCTTTCGCTTATAGCACAAATTCTTTAACACGAGTCAAACTCATCGTTTTGGCTTATGGCACAAATTCTTTTACGGAGTCAGACTCATCGTTTTCGCTTATGGCTAAAATTCTTTAACACAGTCAGACTCATGGCTTTCGCTTCTTTAAAATTCCTTACCAAGAGAGCAGACTCATGGCTTTCGTTATAGCACAAATTCTTTACCAAGAGTCAGACTTGTGGCTTTAACTTGTAGCACAAATTCTTTTACAATGATCAGACTCTGGCTTTCGTTATAGCACAAATTCTTTACAAAGAAGTCAGACTCGTGGCTTTCGCCTATAACTTCAAATTCTTTTACAAGAGTCAGACTCGTGGCTTTCATATCGGCACAAATTCTTTACTA